>JAJOZX010000046.1:0-27500 GCA_023014485.1 Bathynomus jamesi | reverse complement strand
ATTAAACTTTAATTTTACTTAACTTTAATTGATTCAGTATGAACTAATGATGTTAACTTCTCCTTAAAGGAGCGAAACGGAACTTGAACGTGTTATAGCTACATTTCCTTTTGATTAAAGGGGAATAAATAATATGGAGGCTTTACTGCACAGCCAACCCACTGACCTGAATGCAGAGGTCGAGGTATTGGCTCACATCCTGTCCAACGAACGCCAGATCATCGAGGAACTAATGTAAGGTTTTTTGTTTACTACACGCATTTTATAGTAAATATTTCATTAGCGGTTATCCGCAATTATAGCCTAGTTTGCACTGAGCTATGATTTCTGAACACAATTCATAAAAAAATGGTCTCTAATTAAAAAGAATCAGGTTGAATTAAGCTTGTTAATTTCTCCTTAAAGTGCCGATACGGAGCTCGAACATGATATAGCAACTTTTCGTTTTGATGAAGGGAAAATAAATGATTTGGAGGCTTTACCGCACAGCCCATCCATGGGCCTCAATACAGGGGTCGAGGTATTGGCTCACATCCGGTCCAACGAATGCCAGGTCATCGAGGAACTAATGTGAGTTTTTTTTGGGGTTATGAACAAAACACAATGTATTTTCATTTAATTTATTAAATGGTAGAAAACATGTACAAAGCGGAACCAGAGTCCATTAAAAAAGCCTTAATGGCGGCATTTTACAATTACGCCTTTACACAATATAGAAACACACCTTCATACAATACAACGGGTGCTTACAAATGAGTACCTTTTTTTATCTATCTGCATACCAACTCGTCATTCATTTCAGTGTCGCACAAGTCGAATAATTTTTAAAAATTTATAAATCCCTTCCCACTTGACATGTGCAGGAGAAATGAAAGACAATACTGCCCACAAGTATTACTAAAATATCCTTGGAAACGGTGAGGATTCCATACAATTTCAGGTACATGTATCTGCTCGATAAATTTTACTATAACAGGGTCATTCCAGGGCTGAGTGCCGAGTGAATCAAAATAGTACATTCTTTCCCTATTTTTAAAATAGATTGCAAACCAATGAATCTCCTCACTCCCCACAATGTCGGTGTTCACGATAATCCCATACCAGTCTCTCGTAGTTGGCAATTTCAATATTTCATTCTTTGCAAACACGCCGATAAATTTGGAGCGTGTGATTCGGTCACTTTTCATTACCCTCTGGAGTGTATTTGCTTCCATTTTAAAAGTCTGTGACCACGTTCCTGAAACGGTCAACTTCTATTAGAGCCTGTGGTTCGAGGTACACGAGTACACTAATAGACGCGTGTATAGGGTTGGCAAATTCCAACCTGACTGAGATGTTCCCACTTCGTTGTGTACTTAAGTGCGTATTTATACTAGCAGACAAGTCAGGCGTAATATCAAATGAATAAATGTTAAATTCTTCCAAAAATTCTTTCTGTGTTACGCCAAACCCAAGATCGTCACAGGCCCCAGCTTTATGAGCCAGACTACTATGAGCTGTCGCTCAGGGCTGTAGCACAGCGTCTGATGAGTAATCAGCAATCATAGTCCCTCCGAATGCAACGGCATTTACGTATGGAGTTATATTTTTAAGGCTGGAATTCTCGAATTTAAAGGCGCTCTTTTTATATTTTCCGTTCGTCGAGGCGTCGTCCTGCATTCCAATTAATAACCTTTTAGGTAGAACTCCAAGGGCCACGTTTTCTAGCTGCTTCAAGGTCACCCGTCGGGCACCGTGTAGAGTTTGATCTGTACTCTGTTAATTGGGTATTTTACTGTTGCGTGTATTAAATTTTTCTCAATTTCTACATATTTCGGGGAACTTAATTTCACTCGGCGTACACGCAAATATGTTTCCATGATGTGAATCACAACGGGTTTTGCCCTCTCTTCTTGATCAGACTCCAGATTTATGCATATCTCAGGACTCGTGCGGTTGAGCTTTAGTTTCAGATCGACGCCGTTCATAAGCAGTTTCTCCTGGAACGTGAAGTCTGTATGAAGACGGCCAAAATATTCGTATATCTTTTTTTTAGAATTTTTAAATTTATCCTTTATACTACTTTAATCTTTAGTCTGATAATAGCCCTCGGCAGTTAAAAAGGTGTCCTTCGCTTCATTTGAAAAGTTGAAGACATTTCCGAGATAGGCTCGTAGGTGATAATACCCCGTTCCTGCCGAGATGTTAACTTCATTTAAATACACCTCACCACTGGCTGAATATGGAGTGTAGAAAGTTGGTTTCAGGGTATGCAGAGTAACTATCATCGCAGTCCGTTCCATCTGAATGGGCTATACGCAGTTTAGCGTACATGTGCATAGAGCTCTGGTCAAAAAAGTAAGGGCCTGAGCTGGGTCTCACGAATTCTATAGGGGCACTTGGTGAACTAATTGTGTTTGATGGGTTAATTGTAATAAAGTCGCTATGCTCAATAGAGACCTGAGTGGGGGCATATCAAAGAGGGACAGTTCCGATTTATAGCATTGTGAACTACACGGATAGATGAAGCGTGCCATGACCAGTCAGAAATAGTACCACCTCTCTCGACAAGTAGTAATCAGCCTATGGTTCGTGAGAGTAGTGTCCTCAGCTTATATCAGTTAAAAAAATGATCAGCCATAGGCTTCATACGCTTAGAGCAGTTCTTTTTTTATTTCCTTTTACTTTCAGCGCCACGTGAGGGTAACCCCTTCTTCCTGATAGTTCTCTTCTTTCTGCCACAACGCATTTTTCTCTTTGCATCTTTGATGATTTCGTTCCGTGTACGTTTTAACCCTTTGAGGACCACGAGACATATTTGTCCCAACGGAAATAAAAATATAAATTGTACAATGATGCAACGTTTCTACAAATACATCTACATGTTTATACAGGTATCGTTTAGTTGTCGGAAAATTAACCCAAAAATGGGTCATTTAAGTGACTATGTTACTAATATCTAATTGTAAATAATAAAACTTAAACTTTCAAGTTCAAAGAAACGTATACTGGTCGTCAAAGGGTTAAATGTTTATTTAGAGCTTAATTAGGTTTAGTTCCACTCATTATGTATTCTACCGCGTGAAAACCTGATTGGAAAGCCTTCCTCTCAAGGTATCTAGCACCTCTCTTCAACAGTGGGACAGCGGTGCGTAGTATGGTTGAAAAAATGGATCCAAGCCCACTCCCACGCTGATATCTTACCCTCGATAGACTGTGAATGGTCTTCGGATCATTATAACTGAATGCGACGAAAGTGTAGCTTCACTGTTAAGCTCCCATCATCGAATGGGAAATTTTTTCCATCAATCGTTCTTATATATACCGAAATATTAGTTAATAGATTAGTCGCAACATTCACATAATGGGGCTTGTCATATGTATGCTCAAACTTTTCCCTCTATGATGGGGATGTGTGCAATGCGCAGCATGCGCGCCTGGGTGTCCCCAACAAATTGATGCTCTACGATATTGCTGTAAATATAGCACATATCTGGGGATGGGAAGCTTTCACCCAATTTCTCCATCTTCAACTGATACATTAAGCTGGACAAGTCAGTTGTGCTCGTGAAAGGTATCTCTTTGGAGAGCTGCGCTATATCGGCCTCAGCCACAATTGTGAACAGCTCTTTATCTTTAATATTTCTATTAAGCGTTGATTTTAACTTCAATGTGCATGCAGGCGTGTCTATGTTTACGACTTCAAAAAGTAAATCGTTTGTCAGGTACATCACAATGTCCATGGCTGTGTATAATGACCGATTCCTAGCGTTACATTTGTACTATAGTACCGTACCTCACCGAAGAGGACTGATCGCATAGTATTGTCTAGAGTTATGTCTAATTTTTCGCACTCATCGATTCTTCTAAGGATCAGAAATATGATTTGCTCATTTTCAAGAGTTAAAAATTTGGAGCTAACTGGAGTTCACATAAACCCACCTCATACGAATCACGCTCCAATTCAATGGGTCCGTGGAGTTCTGTCACAAAGTTGGCCAGGGTGTTGTTAGGATGTACAGAAGAAGAAGAGGACGGGAGTGTGACATAGAAGTGGCTAGGCGCCATGTTGCATACTATTTAAGCTTCATTATTGCAGCAGCTTTTATATAGTTGAAGCTTTCTGGGTAACCCAGCCATTTCACCAGGTACATTTTTCTCTTTCTTTGCTGCCTAAAATTTTTTCAATTTTAAACACTTTTTCCTAAATTAAATGTCACTTTCTGCAACTCCTCGCGGTAAAAGCCTCCAGCGATCTCTTCCCCATTCAAATCTTCAACGTAATACATCATTATCGCCTTTAGGTCTCATAGCACGAACTTTAAAAATCTCACGTGTCCATCCTTGCTCAAATCCCTTCGCGAATTTATTTCCCGAACGTGATAGCCTTACATAATCATTGATTTTGAAATGTGTAGAGTGGTGGCGGTGCTCCATCTCTTCTCACCTCTGGCAGCGTACCTCTTTCTAAAACTTCGTTAGGTGTTGTGCCAATCGTACGGTGGTGTGAACGGTTGTATGAATGCCAATGACCCGAGAACGTTTATATATCTGTATGTGTTTTTATGTGTAAAATAGCGATGCATGCGTTCCTTTATGGTACGTTGAACTCTTTCAGCTAAAGAGGCCTTATGTATAGAACTGCTAGTGTAGTAACTGATATTAAACTCTGTCAGCATGTTCTGAAAAGCGCGACCTATAAATTCTTTCCCCATATCCGTACAAAAATAGCCAGGAACCCTTTCTTCTTTTAACATCAACGTTTTGGTCGCTTTAGCAACTGTTTCAGGCGATTTATTTTTCAGGGAAATTAGCCACAGATATCTAGAGAATACATCTATTATGAATAGGATGTAGCGGTATCCGTCATTATACACTGAATATCTTTGCATGTCTGTTAAATCCGCTTGCCAAATAGAGTCAATCGAAGCCGGTTGTCTTGGCCGTTTTAAACCTTTTTCTCACCGGTTTATGAAGTGTATAAGCATCCTGCTCCCGCAAAAACCTCAACATCTTTTTTCCCTACTCCGTAAACACCTCTGTACAGTCTATTAACGCCGCCATAGGAGGCGGGGTTAGAAATGTCATAATAGCGTTTACTTAATATGTTAGCCATTTGCGTATTTTAGAGACACGTGGATAAGGTTGGCCGTTTGTTCTCTTCTTTCTCTCTTCAGAGACGCTGCTGCTGGGGGCGATGGCGTACTCAGTTGTGACACATGCGAGACTTGATCCAGGTCTTTTAACCTATTCAGATTACCTATCAATGTTTTGGGGACATTTATTTGTTGTAGTCTTGCTTTAATATGCTTCCATCCTGTTGGTGAGGGCCTGTCCCACTTTCTCACCAGATCATGAACAATGTCAACGATGTTGGATCCTTGTACCCTTGTTCCTTCAACAATGACCTCGCCTGTATCGGCCCACTGTATGATGGGGTCCTCACTCAATAGATTATAAAGACTTAAGCCTTTATTCCTCAATGTATGTGGGAGACTGTTTTTATACATGTTCGATGTGTTGTGTTCCGTTGTTCTTTGGTTGGTCATCTCTAACGTCGGGCCCAGGTCCTGTGTCGCCATGCTCAGCTGCTCGCGCTGTGCCTAATAACAACGGGGAGCTCTGTCGGATTCTTATAATCTTCGTACTCATGAAGGAATTTCTGCAAAGCCTCTTGGTGCAAGATCTTTTTCTCATCAGGTGACTTTTCACTGTTTAATAGGGCTAGCAACTCGCTTTCGATTCTTTTAAGCCTGCTTTTACGGAGTTCTAGACCCGTGTCTGGAATCTTTGAACTTTGCAATGAAGCATACACCTCGTGCGGGATCACTACCACCTTCTTCATTATATTAATCTAGTCAGTAAAGGACTCAAAACTGAAAATAAGATGGGGAGGAATGATCCTCCTCTTTGTTAAATAATTCGCTTTTTCTTCCCCACAGTTTGACTTTTACGAGCGAGTGCACGTATTATGTTCTTGTAACGACGTAAGCGAGCCTTCTGATGGAGTTTCATTGGTACATTACATTTTATAACGTTAAGACAGATTTCACAGATGCATTTTAAAAAGTCGGAGTTGATATTTTTAACAAACATCTGTTGCAGCGCCCGGGCCAATCACTGATGGATTTTTATTAATTCACGATATTTCTTCAGCCTATTTTCATTGTAGAATATACACCGTTTAAGGATCGTTTGGGAATATATTCGTTCTCAGAAGCCCCCTAAACGTGTTTAGCGGGTGAAGGTCACAAAGCAAAATATCCGTAACGCTGACTTGTGGCTTCTTTATAAGCCTCCAAAAACATATTACGCTGATTCGGGAACATTTGATTGGCTAATACCCCAATTTGTGACACATCTCTACTTTGCGTGAATAAGACTAAATATTGTGTATTAAACGACACATCGCGCATGTATCTATTTTTGAAAAATAGATTCTGATTGATGAAGAATACGCTTATGTTAAGATGGTGGGAGAATACTGTAAATGTCTCGGCAAACGTTTTATCCATTTCCAACATGAGATCGTCAATTACAGTGACTGTGTGCTCATTACCCTTTAACGAATTAACGTCATATACACCTTTGTGGAACAAAATTTCATCTTGGTACTCGTTGAACACTGACTAATACGTCGAATAGCACCATATTACTTTATGCACAAATTTTGAGAACATCTCCCCTTATCTTTAATGATTTTAAGCATAAATACAGTTTTTCCACATCCTGTAGGGCCAGATATAATACATGTGGAGGGGTTGTGAACCTGAATTTTTCTACAGATTCCATCTCTAACACGTCACACCCCTAAGTGGGTCATTTACAAAATATTACAAATTTTGAGTGCTGCTCCTTATATTTTGTTTTTCTTCTTCCACAGAACCGTGAATGACGACGATGTACAGCCCCCATCATCGATATCACAGATGAACCCGATGACCGTGTAGCTACAGAATCCTTCCCCGCTGACGAACCCTCACCAGCGACACCTGTAGCATGCGACAGTTCAAAGCGGAAGCATGATGAAGAACCCTCCACGTCAGGTATAAAGCGTGCCAGGATTGCGCCGGTTGTTAGACCCCAGTAATAGAGCCCCAACCCTCTACGTCTTACGACACAACCCCACAATAGTACCTTCCTCAAATATGCCCCATTATTCGTTCAGTTCCGGGTACTTCCTCACAGCAGCTTCTCATACTGTGGAGGATGGTATAACATTCGAGTTGGTGCGCACCGCTACCCCCCACCCCTGCCCTGACTAGAAATCGGTACGTGGTCAGGGTTGACCCTGGATCCCTGTATACCAACGGACTGCGACGCGTAGTTGAACGTATTGTGGAGTTTTTCAGAACCGCGACGAACGTGAAGTCCGGACGAGGTTGTCCTTCAGGTTCGGGTCAGATGAGGGACGTATGATTTTTGGGTAGTAATACCGTTCAGACGTTTGGCGGCTGTAGACATAGAATATATCTTGGGCCGTATAATGCAGCCTCTCAAAGTAGTACAGCCTTCAATATGGACAACTTCATGGTAGATATTGACAGAGTATTCCGGGTTGCGGGTCATAGTGCCACACCTTATACTCTTAATTTCAATTCTCCGGTTATTTACAGAAAGCATTTAAACGTCGATCGTGGTTGTGGTTTATAGCAATAGTCTTAGCTCATATGTTCACTGTGCTAAATACTTGGACGCAAAAAATTTGGCTGCCTACGGTTGTGCAGCGTGCCCGTAAACTGGCTTCAGATTGTAAGCTTGAGTTTGAGTGTAATATGGGTCCTGAAGAACTGAGAAGGGCCGAGCAGGAAATGAATGCACGTATAGTCGTATTTGGAATGGATGATCGTCGTAGGACTGTGTATGTTTTTAAAAGCAGTGTGAGAGATCGTACAAGACCTCTACTTATTTTAGGATTGTCAGGAACATCGTATCTCCCCATCCGTAACATAAGGGCTCTCTACGCCAGTTATGATAAAAGTCGAAAATATGGAAGGCATCATGATTTGTGTAAGGGATGTCTCGAGTTTGCTGATGATATGTGAAACATTGTAAGGATTGCTACATGGTATGTGAGCAGTGTAAAAGCCCCAAATGTGAAAGTCGTGTAGTTGAAACCGAGAAGAGGGAATGTAATGTGTGTAGACGTACATTTTTCAATAATAAATGCTTTGAACTCCATAAATCAATGGCACTTGCAGGAAAATGAGGATTTGTAAGTGCGGTATGTTTCACATGATGGATAATTGGGGAATTTCAAACATAAATGCGATGAAATTCACTGTTCTACATGTCATGAAAAATATAAGGCGGATGGAGTGAAGCATGTATGTTATATGAAAGATGCTAAGCCTAAAAATAGCCCTTGTATAACCGTGTACTACGATATAGAAACTTACACGAACGCTGAAACCAAAGAGGTTATTCCACATTTACTCGTAAGTCAGACTATCTGTGATGAGTGCATGGAGATCGATGTGATGAGTGCACAAATGTGGAAAACGGACAAACGTTTTTAAAACGCACACGCACCCTGTGAAACTCTTTGTATCCTATATTGTCAAATTAGCGGACAAGTTAAAAAAATGACTGTGTATATTCTTGCCCATAACGGGGCGAAATTTGACACAGTTCCTTTATAAGGAGTTGCTTGAACACGAGTCGTCTGCGATATTTACAGGTGATCCCTTGAAAAGAGGCAACAAACTAATACAGATGCAGATAAGAGGTAATGTACAGTTTAAAGACACCCTGCTGTTCACACCTTGTAAATTAGCAAAGCTACCCAAGGTCATGGGCGTAGCCGCTGAAGTTTCAAAAGGGTATTTCCCTTACACATTCCTCACTAACGAAACTTTGAATTACGTAGGACTACCTCCACCCAAACATTACTTTAACTACACCAACATGAGTGATAGTGAGCGTGAAGATTTTGACCGCTACTACAACAGTTTTAATGAAGCTAGTCCATACAATATAGCTGATGAATGTGAACGTTATTGCGTGAATGATGTGCGTGTGCTTAGGTATGTTTCAGCCTTTAGAAGGATGTACATAGCCCGTTTCAAATGCGATCCGCTGCAAGTCGCGACCACGATCGCCTCATTATGTTTTACAGTGTTCAAGAATAACTTCATGCCTAAAGACACCTTAGCAGTCATTCACAGAAACAACCCCGCAGTTATGGGCACAAGGCTATTTACTGGCTCATACACCTACAGCAACAGACCGGGTATACATAAAACATGCCCGCAACACGGGTGAAGTACCCGTTAAGGTCAATGGTCGTGTTTTTTGGGTTGATGGCCTAAGTGAGGATCCAGCCACTGGTGAGAAGACTGTGTATTCCTTTAACGGCTGCTGGTGGCATGGATGCCCGCGCGCTGAATGTGCCGTCACAGGGGACCTTTATGGAAGATCCCCCGCCGACAGCCTCGCATGGACCCGTAACCGCGATCAACTTATAGGCTCCCAGTTCACTCACAAAGTCGTGAGCATGAGATGCACGGATGGAAACATGCCCAGTACCGTGAAGAAATAAGGGCCATCAAACGTTCAATGGTGTTGGACCCCTCAAATGCGGTGAGCTTGTTTGGAGGCGCTACAAACCCATTCAAGCTATACTTTCCGCCTACGGAGGGCGTGAAACTCCATACTACGACTTCTGCTCTTTATACCCCTACGTGATGAAGAACAATCCGTACCCCGTAGGTGCGCCTGAAAAAATGGTGGGTCCCACCATACCAACCATCGAGGAGTTTTCAGCTAACTTGAATGAGCGCTACTTTGGACTCTCTTTCGTAGACGTGCCCCCCTCGCGATTTATGGATGCCGATCTTACCCGTCGTTATAGATCACAAGCTCATGTTTCCCCTGTGCGTGAAGTGCGCAGAGGAGAACAACGGTGATTGTAACCATACAACCAACCAGCGTAAGATCAGAGGTGTATATACAAGCCCTGAGCTGGCCCTAGCCGTTCGCCATGGGTACAGAATATTGAAGATACATGAGGTGTGGAGGTTTCAGAAGCTACCCAACCTTTTCACACCATATATAAACGCTTTTTTGAAGGATAAGTAGAAGCATCAGGATATCCGCGAGGGGTTGATACCGAAGATGAAAAAACGGCTTATATTCAGCGTTACCGTGCCCATGAAGGTATACAGCTTGACCGTCCCAAATTGTTAAGAATCCTGGCAAGCGCTTTAGTGCAAAGTTGTGTCTAAACAGTCTTTGGGGAAATTTGCACAGAATACCGGCAAAGGGAACGTTCATTTGGCACAAAGTTATAGTGAAGTCTGGGATTATGCCAACGCTCCCGATAAAGAGGTTATGGAGATCGTGAATGTAGGTAATACTTACATAATAAAGTACAACATCACCGAACTGGCCACAGATACCTCACGGGTTACAAACATACCTGTAGCCAGCTTCACAACGGCCTACGCCCGCATCAAACTTTGGGGCTACTGCACTCTCTTGGACGGAGGGTGCTGTACGCTGACACAGATAGCGTGATATTCACAGCGAGGGAGGGTGAATACATGCCTGCTATTGGGGAATTCCTCGGAGAGCTAACTGACGAGATCAAGGATGAGTATGGTGATGGTGCATACGCAGACTCGTTTGTATCAACAGGGCCAAAAACCTATGGGGTACGGGTGAGGGTGGGGATGATATGAAGTATATCGTGAAGGCTAAGGGTATCACGCTTAACCATGCGAACTTTGACTCGTTGAAGGATCTAGTGTGCTTGGAAGATGAGGGCGACCAGCCACCCCAACTGACTGTGGGGACGCACAATTTTCGGGCGCAGAAACTGGGGTGTGTGAAGGAACTTAGGGGCACGAAGGTATGCCGTAACACCTATAGGAAGCGTTACCAGGTGCCTGGTACCTATGATACCGTACCCTTTGGTACCTTAATCCTTGATTGTATTTATATATATGTGTATTGTTAACGATATGTTTATTTATCACGTATATTTGCTTCAATTAAGGTTTCATTTTCTCCTTTGCGTGCGTGCGTGTGTACATCTAAGCTCCGCCCTGTAAGATCGGTCACGTGACTCCTGCCACTACCTGAGCATATCTCTATCCCTGCGTGCTCAGTTGACCTCTGCATACCCTTGAGCTCAGACGTGTATTCTCCGCGTAGACGAAAAATAGTAATGGCTACCTTTAATATTGCGTGTTCAACGTTTATGAAGTGGTATTCGGCAAAGTGCCAAGATGTGGTGGATACTGAAAAACTCCCTATTCCACCCTCCTTTGATACTTTTAAGGCTACATTGAACCGTGCGAAGGACAAGATGTTCAAATACTACGGGTATTCTGGCGAGGGCATTGTAGGATTTCGTAGTACAAACGATGTATTGAAGTATGTTGTAGACCTAACCTTTATAAAAGCTCACATATACCGCGAAGTAGAAGAAACAACACGTTCAGAAGATAAGCAACGGTTATGGATAGTGAGTCTTGTTGATGAGTGGTGTGACAAGCGATATTATGTCATGTTACATCATACCGACTACTCGTACCCTACGGTTGAGAATGTAAATCTTGTCATCATGGAGAATCTTAAGTATTTTTACCACTATATTAATATATATCATGACGAGGTTTGTAGTGAGGTTGTGGCTAATGGCTGTGGAGTTTTTAACAGACTTTAGAGACGAGTATCGGAAAATATGGGCATATGTTTCTCTCAAATAGTGCACCGGATTGTGAAGATGTTTAGTTTGTGGAAATGAACGTCTGGTGAGTGATAAAACATTAAAGGTATTGCTTCATGTAGCGGAAAATTCTGTTTGCCAGTATAATGGGCACAAGTATTCGAACAAGCCTGTACACGCTTCAGCAGTTTATGGTGTGACTCGCTCCCCATCGAGCCGCCCACCCGTGTACCTCACCCCTCCGAAACACACGAGTTCGAACAAACCCGTACACGTTTCATCGCGTGACTCACTCCGCCCGTCGAGCCGATCCGCCCACCTGTGGCTCATAGTCATCTCAGAGCTTGAACCGACTACGTGCGAATACGATGGAACTTCCTTTGAGAAGCATTCTCAACGCCGTGTACGATGTCCGTGACGAAGTCATTGCGCGTGTTCAGGCGTGAAACCGGCACCATTAACTATGTACTTGAAACGATTTGCAGGCAAGCAAACTCTGGTAAACGTAATGTTATTTATTTAAGTGTTGAGGAGATGAATAGAGTCTTCGTGATAGTTGAGAAGTGGGGAGAGGACCGTTATAAAATACCTGCAGGTGTAGGTACAAGAAGAGAACAGATTAGTGATGCCCCCTCATATGCCGTTGTTTGCACGTTGTGTATAAATAACGATCAGCCATGCATTGATATACGACTGATGTGGAAGAATGCATCTGATAATAACGTTCTTGTCCCTACGCGAAACCGTTTCATCCTCGACAGAATGTTTGAAATCGTCGGATTCCGCAAGCTGAAGCCTATATTAGACGCTCGTGTTACGGATATGATTTATTTTGACACGGTTCTTGAATACGCATACACCGCTCTGCTCGACGGATTTATCGAATGTAGAATGAACAAGGCGAGAATGGTCTAGAGCTGGATGCTTATTTAAAAGGTTTAGACTCTTTGAAATATCCCGAACTTTGATACAAAGCACTTGAGCGGTACAGGGCAGAGCTCGCCTACACTGTTCACCCTGAAGAGTTGTATCTCTATATAATGAGTAGCTGTCGTTACGACTTGGAAGATTATTTCAACTGCCGCTATGCAGAGTGAAGAAGAGTTCACGATTGAAAAGCTCGGGTCGGTAAGAAAAAACCCTCGATTGGAAAGGAGTGTTTATAAACTTGTATTTAATAATGATGTTGTGGCTAACGATGACCTCTTTGTGCGTGATTTTGATTGTATTGTAGCCGGGTTTAAAGATAACTTGCCAACCGAATGTAAAGTGGGCACAAAAAATAGTATTGAACGACATGAAGGCCATTTATATCGAGTATAGGTGCCCGCACACTTTGAGCGGCGAAATATGCTTGGCCGTATTTACCGTGTAGTGCAAAGCAATAATGATGTGTCTAGACTCGATCACGTGTGAGTTTAGTGTTTTTTGCCGTAGAACATAACGTATTTTGATGTAGATTTATTTTCAATATATTTAATTATTTAATGTAATTGTGTATGTATATATATTTTTCCAAGACTAATATGTTGCTGATCATACTCCTTCGTTTGTACTATTATTTTTTATTTTCGATATTATTATTTTCAATATATTTAATTATTTAATATAACTGTGTATATATATATATTTTTCCTATACTAAAAGTTGATGGTTATATTACATCGTTTTGTATATTTTTTATTATATATATATATAGTATATATATATATATATATATTCCTCGTTCATATTTCTTATGGCATTAATATTTTTTATTTTTTTATCATATATATTCTTTATATATATTCCTCGTTCGTATTTCTTATGTTATTATTATTTTTTATTTTATTTTTTGATCATATATATTCCATCGTTTGATTGTATATTTATTTTCTATATATTTCGTGAAACTGATTCCAATAATTCGTCTAACTAAACAGAATGATGTAATGGTGTCTTATTTAATTCTTTCGGTTGTAAATGACATTATTATTTAATTATATCAAATGTCTACCTTCTAAAACGGCTGACGGATTTCTAAGCCAACTCAAAAATATCTGAATAGCGCAATCTGGCAGTTGTAAAGGTAATATATATATACAGATGATGCGAAATTCGAAACACAAAATCAGATAGCGATAAATAAAGCAAAAAGAGTCGCCGGACAGGTTCTAAGAACGTTCAAGAGAAGGGACAGGACAGTAATGATTCCCCTGATAAAAACACTGATTATACCAAAACTTGAATACTACTCAGTTTTGACGTCCCCATATAAAAAGGAAGAAACTAATAAACTAGAAGAAACGCAAAGGCATTTCACAGCCAAGATTGATGGCTGCAAAGAACTCAACTACTGGGAAAGACTACGTAAACTAAATCTGTACTCACTGGAAAGAAGAAGAGAGGTACATCATAATCTACACATGGAAAATGCTCGAAAAACTGGTACCAAACCTAAAACTAAACCCAATTACCATTCAAACAACACTGGAAAATAGGAAAGGCAGAATGTGTAGTGTTCCCAAATTAAAAGCACGACAAGGGACCTCCTCAACCCTGAAGGAAAATAGCTTGGTTGTCAGGGGGCCAAGACTTTTCAACCAGCTTCCTAAGGACCTCAGAAACGTAACGGGGGTCAAAGTTGAAGTCTTCAAGAAAAGACTGGATGCCTGGCTCAGGACAGTACCAGATGAGCCGGGCGTGCCTGGCTATGTACGGTGGAGAGCGCAAGAAAGCAACTCGCTCCTCCACCAAGCCAGACCTAGAGGCGGGGCCACCAGCTTGACCTCCATGTGAGGGGAGACCAACACACGAAACAACATAAGGTTCATAAGGTAAGGTATACACATCTGCCTTCTAGGTATTCCACGTCAACTGGCTGGTTAAGCCAACTGGCGGAATATGCCAGAATATGTGCTTTAATTAAATAAATAGTGCAATCTGGCAACTCAGCCAGTTAAGCCAACTGGCTGATTAGGAACTCATAAGACAGCGGCTGCTCGGGTGAATTCTTAATATGCGCTTGGCTCCTGTCAAGCGAACACTCCTCTCTTCCTCTCTCTCCTTTCTCTCTCTTTTAGGTTAGGTGTACCCCTTTGCGGTGTTGAGGGCGTCCCATCTTCTCCCCCAAAGAGGTCTCCCTCAGCGGGAGTTCATTGCATCTTGGGGGATAACTCCGCCCCCCAAGTTGCATAACCTTATGCAACAATTGCACTGCACTCTCTCCTTTTGTGCCCATCATATATATATATATATATATATATCATACACCCCTGGGATTTAGTGAATTGAAATCTCCAAGGGGGTATGATATTGTACTCCTGGATCGGAAGGGGCGCCTCTATATCTTCCCCAACCGCTGCCACAGAGCACGCCGAATTATTTCGTGAAGGTCCTGTAGATTCTGTCAAATGTCAGAGAACAATAAAATACGTCGGCGGTTATTACTTTAATTAATTTAGGCAAGACGGTTATTAATCAGTTTACAGTAAATCAAATATTTTCTTCACAAAAGTTAGTAAACTGATTTCTTCACTAAAAGCTAATAATTTCAATAATAGTTAATCCTTAATTCTAAGATTAATCAAAGATACGTTAAATATTGTTTGTGCCTACTGCCTCTTCTACAGTCAAACTTCCAAGCCAAAATTTCCGATTAAACAATTTCCTTATAAAAGCAATTTCCTAACGAGATGAATCTCCTCTCTTCAGCCCGGAGACCCCTCTAAGACTTTCTACCTAGTGCGTTCTGAATTTGAATCTCCAAGCTTCGGACTCCTCCTTATATACGGTAGAATCCTAGCGTTAGGTGACGCAGACATAATGATTATCTCATTTTATACAAACTCAGGCACTGTTATGCAAGCAAATGTGAAACGAGAATCTAAAATGTGAGAAATTATGCGAGTAACGTCTGCCTTCCACTGCCTGAAACGATGCTGTAAATTTTCTATTAAATCGTTTTTCATAGTATGAACTTCCTGGTTCGTGTGTGGAATTTGCTTATCGGATGATCGCCCATGTATAACATAAATATATATTATATATATACTCATGACATTTGCCCATATTACACAACTACTACTGATGTAGGAAATAAAAAACTGGATCGAATCATGCATATTTAGAGGTGGCGCAACTCGAAACCTTAATATGGTTATACAAATTGGGGTGGCAAATTTCTTCAAACTTGCGACACTCTTACATATTAATGGATTTAACTCAAAATCCGAAATGAAGTCTTATTACATATAAAGAATGAAAAAATACATGAAGAGCTCTTACTTGCACATTTAAATTTTTTACCATATATGTGGTTCACCCTAATATATATTATATATATATATATATATGTGTGTGTGTGTGTGTGTGTGTATATGTGTGTGTGTGTGTGTGTGTGCACATATGCGCCTCGGTGGTGTAGTGGTTAGCATCGCTGACTACGAATCCATCGGCCCCTGGATCGAGACCCGGTGACGTTATGCTACGCGCAGCAAAACCCAGCTGTTCAGTAGTTTCGGGAATCTTTCACCATTATGGCGACCCCAATCAAAAGGGTTCGTGTCGCGACTCCCTCGTGGCTCCTTTAAATAGATGTCTAATTCTTTTTGATAACTTTTCTGACTATTTTTGATAGGTGGAGGCACAACCTCATCGAAAGAACTCCATAAATTAACCTTCAGCTTCTTTTTCAAAGGTTATTGAGCTTCTCGTGAAACAAAATCAGTTGCTTCATCGCCATAGGTTATATTACGTGCGAGACTAGGGTTAGCGATGCATACATAATGATTATCTCATTGGCACTGTTATGCAGGCAAATTTGAAACGAGAATCTAAAACGTGAGAAATCTGGCGAGTAATGTCTGCCTTGACTGCCTGAAACGATGCTGTAAATTTTCTGTTAAATCGTTTTTCATTGTATGAACACCTGCATCATTACTTATGTTTAGGCTGACCATACGTACCGTTTTGAACGGGACAGTACCGTTTGTTTTATATTTCCTGGCCGTCCCGTCGTTTTAATAAAAATGTCAATTTTGTCCCGGTTTATGTACTTACTTTTTCATGAATACAGAATATTACATAACCCCGTCCCTTTTTTGCCATCCCAATGTCCCGTTTTTGTCTCAAGGAAATATGGTCAGCCTACTTATGTTAGGTAAAAATACCAAGAGATGTGTTACATCGGGAGACACCATGTGAAAACAAGAAAACTCAGAGGAAAAGTCACTCTTTAATTTTTCACATCGACTAAGAAACTTTACAACACACTGAATTAGAGTCCACTGATGATTATTGAAGGTTGCTACAGTATGTCATAGTCCGAGGGGTATGCAACAACTGCAGTTTTTCGTTGAAGAAGTCGTTGTAGCATATAGAATGTAGAGTTCCATTGGGTGATAACATCTCTTATAAGTTTGTTTTCGGGTAAATTATGTTGCTTCTGGAATTCCTTAAGTCTGCCAAAGGCTGGAGATGAATAACTAAAATGCAACAGATTGGGCGGGCAATTGCAAATATCTTTGAAACAGACTTCTGGCTAAGAAGGGCTTCATCAACTGCAATTGCTAAAGTGTGATTCACACAAGCAACAGGAGTAATTTTGAGAACGCTGACAACTTTAGTAATATACAGCCACTGTCGTGCACAACTGCATGCACACGATCGCTCTTTATTGATCATTCTTGCAATATAGAAGTCAATGCAGCTGCAAATTTTTCATGAGTATGGGAATGTGGCAGATTTTTGGTGGCTAAAACATGCTGCTTTTGCTCACATTTACTATTAATTATATGTGCTGTCAAACTGATAAAGGCTTCAGTTCTTTTATAGTGACGCCTAATAACCCAAATAAAACTAATATTCGGTATTCGGCCGAATAGTTTTGCACCAAATATTCGGTATTCGGTGAATTTTAGTATTCGGTACATCTCTAATACTTGTATATATAATGTTATACACAGACAATATATGGAACAAGGAACTCTTCTGGGAAAATTAAATCCACTATAGTCTGAGTAAATAACGGTAAATGACAAATATCAAAGTTTTTCTTTTTCGTGATGAAAGCCCAACGTGAGCAACGGGTCATGACCGGGTTGATTTAATTTTCCAAGAAGAGTTCCTTGCTCTATGTGCAGTCTGTGTAACATAAAAGTTTCTCAAGTGACCATTCTGAGTTGTATCGTGTATATATATATATATATATATATATATATATACTGTATATATATATATATATATTAGGGTGAGCCACATATATAGAGTAAAACGTTAAAATGCACAAATAAGAGCTCCTGAAACCTCTTTCATTCTGTATATCGAAAAAGACATCAGACCGGACTATAAGCTAAATACATTAATATTTAAGGGTGGCGCACGTTGAAGAAATTTACCACCCCAAACTGTATAATGATACTAAGGCTTCGAGTTGTGCCACCCCTAAATATGCACGAATCGATTCAGTTTTTTACTTTCTACATCATTAGTAGTTGTGAAATATGGGCAAATAGCATGAGAAATATATTTTTCATTTTCATTTTTTTGGACCACCCTAATATGCAACAGTAAACGCAATATAAACGCAAAGATCTGAAACGACCCTTCTTTCGCAGTTTCCGATAGACATAATGAAAAGAAACGAATGTATGATTATTTGTTTTTATTTAAGTGTTTTAAGCTTTATATGACACTAATTAAACATATGCTTATATTTATGTCATGAGTTTGTGCGCAACAATGTTTCTGCAAAAGATGTATTCAGAAACCCTTCAAACCAGAAAACATAAAAAATAAAAAAGTACATAAAAAGAAATAACTTTATATATATATATATATATATATATATATATATATATATATATATATATATATTTAAATATATATATATAATATTATATATATATTATTATATATATATATATATAGTCATGCGGTTTGCTTCTACAAAGCTTCAATTTAATATTTAGGAGAAATCCAATGACAAGGAGGAATGTAAATGCCATGAAAAGTCTTCTTTAATGCGCAACGTTTCGAGCAATACGCTCATCATCAGGCTAGATAATAACAATATGAAATTAGAATCAATAAATAAATGTGAACAAGACAAAATAATTTCTATAAAAAGACTAAAAGAAGAGGGTTAAATTCAAAGTTATAAAAATTTACATATAAAATTACAAGAATTTTAAAAGCTATTTTTAAATTACATATAGTAAATTTGAAATTAGTACACTGGAATAATTAACACTAATACAATGGAATAATTAACACTACGAACCTTTCAATGCTGGTTCCGAGGCACGAGTAATTTAAAACAAAACAAAACAGGAAACAAGCTATGGGTTGGGCGGTTGGAGTTATAAGTTAGGGGAGGGGGGATTATAAAAAATTGGGGAGGGGGGAGGGGAGTTGGGGAGGGGGGTTTATAAAAAATTTAGAGGGACAGCTGAGGAATCCACGCTTAGAGAAGGGGTCAATGTTTTAATATAAAGAGATTCCAAAATTCTAAGTGAGTTAGGACAAGAATTACAACCGAGAATTTTAAAATTATCTAAAGTGACATCAGTTTTACATTTTATACTGTGTTCCCGAATACTGGAGGCTTCTTTTTTATTTAAAATTTTACCTGTTCGGCAACTTATTCCCATATGCGAATAAAATCTAGTCCTGAGGGAGCGCACGGTGCTGCCAATGTAAGTACCAAGGAGACACCTTGGGCAGGTAAATAAATATACAACACCGCTACGCAACGAATCAGGAGTTCGATCCTTCGCTGAGAAAAAGCTACCTAAAGACATTTTGTTAATAAAATATAATGCGAAAATCAGTATGATAGAAAAATGTTCTTAACAACTTTGTAAATTTAAGTTTAAATTCTTTATTCATGGGACCCATTTCAGGTACCAGGAAATATTTTATATCTTTAGGCACTGAAATACAGGAAAGTTGAGTGCTATAAACATTATTTAAGAAAGATCTTATTAGTTTATCTACATATTGAACAGGAAAACTATTATTGGTAAAATATGATCTTAAATTATTAAATTCATCGTTTAGTAAGGTAAAACTAGAGGTCAAATTATATCCTCTGAACAAGAGAGTTTTAATACACGACATCTTATAGTTCAAATCGGTAAAACTAAAGAAATTCATGCCCAAACCAGTAAAAGTTGGTTTCCTGTAAACTGATGTAGTAATAGAATCACCTTTTTTCGAAATTAAAAGATCTAAAAAGGGAAGGGAGCCATTTTTCTCAGTTTCCATGGTATAAGTTATATTGGGGTGCAGAGAATTTAAGAAGTTAAAAAATTGTTGCGCTTGTACAGCATTATCAAAAACAGCTATCGAGTCATCAACGAAGCGTCGATAGAAAATTGGTTTACAATGGGTGGGAGATTGTCTAAAAATTACACTTTCTAAATGAGTCATAAAAAATCAGCTGATAGAGGTCCGACGGGTGATCCCATCCCAACACCATCAATTTGTTGGTAAACCTTATTATTGAAAGTAAAATAACATTGCTTAAAAACCAATTCTAAAAGTTCCTTAAAATAAGACCATGAAAAACCATGAAAACTATCATCAGAGCTAAAAACCCTATCTAAAAAATGGCAATAGTTTCTGATACAGGTACATTCGTGAAAAGCGACTTTACATCAAAACTGACAAAAAACGTTTTTGAATCGAAATTCTTACTAAGAAGATCTTTTTGAAATTCATAAGAGTTATTTATAGTATAAGCATTTTTCGCAAAAGGTGACAGGAGACCAACAACAAATTTTGACAATTGAAAGGTAGGTAAGTTATACGAAGCTAAAATAGGACGGAGAGGTGTTCCAACTTTATGGATTTTAGGCAAACAGTATAATTGAGCAAGATCAGAACCAGATACGAACAACTGAGAGTAAGTATCATTTTTTATTATCTTTAAAGACTTTAATCGTGACAAAAATCTATTAACTTGGTCTTCCAACCATAAAATGACTTTATTGACGGGTTCAAGAATTTGTTTGAATTTGCTAACATCACTTAGGATTTCATTAGTTTTATTTATGTATGCAGATTTATTCAAAATAACAACTCCGTTGCCCTTGTCCGGTCTAGTCACAACAATCTCCTGGTTCTTTGCCAAATTCTTAATAACCTGCAAGTCACTCTTCTTAAATATGAAAGATTTAAATGTAAGGTTTCTAAGTTTGTGAAAAAATTCATGAGTTAAATTAGCAAACTGACATTTAAAATTATTGAAATCACCGACATGGGGAACATTTTTCAAGCCATTAAAAATTTTTTCAAAGTAAAGAAAAAACGAAGGCTTAAATATTTGAAATAACGGAAGCTTAAATTGCAAGCCAAGTGAGAGTAAAAACCTTTCCCGAGGGGATAGGGTGTAACTAGAAAAATTCGAAATTACTTTATCAGACTTGAAAAAATTAGGTGAATTCAGGCCCAGGGCCTTTAACTTACGTTCATGAGTTTCAGAAATGGTAGAATGAAACTTTTCAAGTTTTCATGGTTTTTCATGGTCTTATTTTAAGGAACTTTTAGAATTGTTTTTTAAGCAATGTTATTTTACTTTCAATAATAAGGTTTACCAACAAATTGATGGTGTTGGGATGGGATCACCCGTTGGACCTCTATCAGCTGATTTTTTTATGACTCATTTAGAAAGTGTAATTTTTAGACAATCTCCCACCCATTGTAAACCAATTTTCTATCGACGCTTCGTTGATGACTCGATAGCTGTTTTTGATAATGCTGTACAAGCGCAACAATTTTTTAACTTCTTAAATTCTCTGCACCCCAATATAACTTATACCATGGAAACTGAGAAAAATGGCTCCCTTCCCTTTTTAGATCTTTTAATTTCGAAAAAAGGTGATTCTATTACTACATCAGTTTACAGGAAACCAACTTTTACTGGTTTGGGCATGAATTTCTTTAGTTTTACCGATTTGAACTATAAGATGTCGTGTATTAAAACTCTCTTGTTCAGAGGATATAATTTGACCTCTAGTTTTACCTTACTAAACGATGAATTTAATAATTTAAGATCATATTTACCAATAATAGTTTTCCTGTTCAATATGTAGATAAACTATTAAGATCTTTCTTAAATAATGTTTATAGCACTCAACTTTCCTGTATTTCAGTGCCTAAAGATATAAAATATTTCCTGGTACCTGAAATGGGTCCCATGAATAAAGAATTTAAACTTAAATTTACAAAGTTTTAAGAAAATTTTTCTATCATACTGATTTTCGCATTATATTTATTAACAAAATGTCTTTAGGTAGCTTTTTCTCAGCGAAGGATCGAACTCCTGATTCGTTGCGTAGCGGTGTTGTATATTTATTTACCTGCCCAAGGTGTCTCCTTGGTACTTACATTGGCAGCACCGTGCGCTCCCTCAGGACTAGATTTTATTCGCATATGGGAATAAGTTGCCGAACAGGTAAAATTTTAAATAAAAAAGAAGCCTCCAGTATTCGGGAACACAGTATAAAATGTAAAACTGATGTCACTTTAGATAATTTTAAAATTCTCGGTTGTAATTCTTGTCCTAACTCACTTAGAATTTTGGAATCTCTTTATATTAAAACATTGACCCCTTCTCTAAACGTGGATTCCTCAGCTGTCCCTCTAAATTTTTTATAAACCCCCCTCCCCAACTCCCCTCCCCCCTCCCAATTTTTTATAATCCCCCTCCCCTAACTTATAACTCCAACCGCCCAACCCATAGCTTGTTTCCTGTTTTTTTGTTTGTTTTAAATTACTCGTGCCTCGGAACCAGCATTGAAAGGTTCGTAGTGTTAATTATTCCATTGTATTAGTGTTAATTATTCCAGTGTACTAATTTCAAATTTACTATATGTAATTTAAAAATAGCTTTTAAAATTCTTGTAATTTTATATGTAAATTTTTATAACTTTGAATTTAACCCTCTTCTTTTAGTCTTTTTATAGAAATTATTTTGTCTTGTTCACATTTATTTATTGATTCTAATTTCATATTGTTATTATCTAGCCTGATGATGAGCGTATTGCTCGAAACGTTGCGCATTAAAGAAGACTTCATGGCATTTACATTCCTCCTTGTCATTGGATTTCTCCTAAATATATATATATTTTTTTTTTTTTAGTTCAGGAAGAACCAATTCGCCTCTATTTAAAGGGCATATCTCAACGGAAAAACAAAGAAAAAGTGAGAGGAAAGACAGAGGAAAAAGAAAGGGTGGAGGGGACAGTCGAAGTGGAAAAAGACCAAGGATGACAAGGACTGCAGGGTCGAGCCCCATCATCCTTGGGTGCTAGGGCCGGGAGGGCGCACGTGAAACCTCCAGGAACAAGAACGTACAAACGAGCACAAAGAGCACTCAAGAGCACGAGCTTAGAACCCCCTTGCGGGGATATATATATATATATATATATATATATATATATATATATATATAGGGTGTTTCATAACATGTGTGACGCACTTTTAGGATGGATTCAGGACCTGAAAACAATTAAAAAATTCTATATAACATATGCCCGAAATCGCTTTGTTTCCGAGTTATAGCCCGTTTTGTGTTCCAGCAATTCTTTCCGCAAACTGTTTACAAACACTGCTTGCCGACAATGTTTGTGAGTGTGTACGAGACTTATTTCAATTATGGCCTTGCCAATTCTAATGTTTCATACACTCTATGACATGTTTCAATATCGTTGAGAGAGCCATCAGTCAGTCAGAGGTGCGTCGCGGTGTTTCACTGATCGTATTCGTAACTTCTTACCGTGAATAAGTGCAGTGCAGTGAAAAAAAAACTTAAAAGTTTTTGTGCTATTCAGTGATAGTGTGCAGATGAAGTGAGAATGGAAGCTTATTCAAACAGAGAAATGGCAGACATGCGTCTCATGTATGGACTTGCCGAGTGTAATGCGGCCGCAGCAAGACGTCTGTATGCGGAAAGGTTTCCGAATCGCTGTCTGCCAGATAAGAAGCCCTTTCAGAGAATAGACGAACGTCATGGTGATATAGAATCATTCAACAAGCGAGCTTCAGATGGTGGTAGACCAATCAGCGCCAGAACTGTTGAGTTGGAGGAGTGGGTCCTGAATCGCGTGGATGGAGGAACATCCTGGTGTCAGCATCCGAAGGATAGCAGTAGTAGAGGGTGTAAGATACACAACTGTGTGGAGACTTTTACAGGAACAACAGCTTTACCCATATCACATTCAGAGAGTACAAGGCCTTACTGAAGCTGATTTCCCACCACGAGGGGTTTTTGTACTTGGTTCCTTCAACAGTGTGCTTGCGATCCTCTTTTTCTATCCTCCGTGTTGTTTTCTGATTAGGTTACCTTCACAAGAAATGATGTGATCAATTTTCACAACACTCATCACTGTGCCGAAGAGAATCGCATGCCATCATCCTGTTAAGGCACCAACAACAATTTAGTATCAATGTATGGGCAGGACTTATTGTCGACAACTTAATCGGTCCTTTTGTTTTGCCTGAAAGATTAACAGGAAATCCTATTCCAATTTTTTTAAGGAAAGATTTAAGCGATTTACTAGATAAAATTCCTCTTGGTATCCGACGTCGTATGTGGTTTATGTATGACGGCGCTCCGCCTCATTTTAGTCGAGTAGCCAGATACTATTTGGATGACCATTTCCCTGATAATGGATAGGCCATGGATAACCCATTGCGTGCCTGCTCGCTCCCTGGACCTGAATCCACTCGATTTTTTACGTGTGGGGTCATCTGAAATACATCGTTTACGTGACGCCCATTGACAACGTTGAAATGCTTCTCCAACGTGTAGAACAAGGATGCCAGAAAATCCGAGCAATACTGGAATGTTTGAACGTGTCAGGCAGTCTATGACGAGTCGTGTTCAGGCTTGTATTCAAGGGCAAGGCGATGATTTTGAGCACTTCCTTTAAAGGTAAAGCGGATATAAGAAGAGAGATATAAGAAGACATTAGACAGCTAGAAGGGACTCAGAGAAGCTTCAAAGCCAAGATCAAGGGGTACAAAGAACTAAATTACTAGGAAAGGTTACGCGAACTAAACCTATATTCACTGGAATGGAGAAGAAAGAGATAAACCATTATTTACACTTGGAAAATAATGGAGAAACTAGTCCCTAATCTTACTCTGAACCCTGTAACTCCCCAAACAACGGTGGAAAGTAGAAAAGGAAAACTGTGTCATGTTCCCAAATTAAAGGCGAGACAGGGAACATCCTTAACCCTGAAAGAAAATAGTTTTGTTGTGAGAGGACCAAAACTGTTTAATATCAGCTGCCCAAAGACCTAAGGAACACGAATGGTATTGCAGTGGACATCTTCAAAAGAAGATTAGCGCTGGTTCAGAACAATCCCCGATGAGCCGGAGTACCTGGCTATGTGAGGTGGAGCGTACAAAAATCAACTCACTACTTACCAGGCCAACTCGAGAGGAGGGGCGACAAGCTTGACCTTCGTGAAATGAGGAATCATCGCACGGATCCTTTTGAAAGGTTGAATGGTATATATATATATATATATATATATACATATTATAATCAGTTGGACCTAAGCCAGTACGGCCGGCTGTGGCAGCTGGCTGTTAGGAGAAAGAGTGTGAGCAACCATTTTACTACAAGAAGTTGTAGTGAAAGGATGGCACGCTCAAGTTATGCAATATATATATATATTATATGTGTGTACACTCGTATTCAAAAACGTGTGTGTGTGTGTATATATATACATATATATATATATATATATATAATATATATGTTTTTTGAATACAGCCCTTCGTGCTTAGATATCAAGCCGTTCATCCACCCCAGCCACTCTAAGCCAACTGTCACTGATCCAAAAGCCGTCCATGATGGGTAGGGAAGGATTCAATATGTGTTAAGACATGCCAACGTCTTACTCCCAATAAAGACTTGTGCTTCATTACTTATATGCAACATACATACATTCATATACGTAAACGCACACATTCATACATGTTAGGTTAGGTTACCTCACTCCCCCTTTGGACCTTGGGTTTGGGTATTCTTCTTTGGAGACCTTGGAGGACCCCTCACTCCCCCTTACACCCACTCGGCATTTTTAATATAAACTTTAGTGACCCCCCCCCAATCTCTTTCGCTATTCGATATTTTTTTTAATATGAACTTTAGCGGCCATTCGCATTTTTGCAGGAATACTACTAGTAAAGCATACAAAATACATCTTTGAACCCCACACATTTGCCTACAGAACTGCAAAATTTTTTTTAGAACTGCACATATTTGCCTTCAGAACTGGACAATTTTTTTTAGAATTGCACATTTTGTGTAGAACTGCACGTTAAAACCCTCCCCCTTAAAATTGTCTGATTGGCTACTCCCTGGTGGTTATAATCGCAGGTATTTTCACAAGAATAATCCCCGAGACTATAATTTTATACTGTACAAGAGAATATGGACTATTTTGATACCCATTAAATGTGGAAGAATTTCGATAATTTTATCGCGTGGATTCAACATCAGGATGAATCTCTTCAAATACCATTATAGCAGTAAAACATAGATAGCCTAAAATCGGGGTACTTCGTGTCCATGCCGCAACACTGCTTTCCGCCCATTAGCGGAGTTAAGTGACATTGGGTTTGGTAGCATTTGGAGGGTGACCGTCCTCCCCGGCCAGATGATGTAGCGAGTCTAGCGACACGTCGTTCGAATTCCAGGTAAAGCTGTAGATTCCTGCCATCACATGATCGTGATGTTGAAGGAGGTTAAACAACCCGAAACAACAATACCCTACAATCTAAATTAACCCACCACCACCACGCACACACACACACACACTCTGCAATTCCAGTTTATCTTATCTGGAATTGCAGGGAATTTGCCTGAAAAGCTGTCATGCTTCCCAACGGCATATTCAGATAAGAATATTGTAATTCAACTACAAAAATAAACGTTAATCCCAACAATGTGTAAACCAGTATGGATGTAATGTGTATCTTATGTAATGTGTTCTTTCTGACTAAAAATTATTACCATTATTATTATTAATATCATTTTCTGCTGAAATAATCAGAAATGTTCAAGGAGGTTGCCATTACGAGTGTTGAAGTTGAGGGCGACAATTTGAACACCTTCTGTGACAGTATGTTGAAAATAAAACATTGTCATAAAGTTGTATTATTCTTTCTATATACATATTTCCGATGTCTCCAAACATATGAACACCATCTATATAGTCTATCTATCTATCTATCTATCTATCTATATATTAATATATATATATATATATATATATATATATATATATATATATATATATATATATATATATACAGGGTGGGCCAAAGGTAACCATACATAGGGAAAATAAACACTTTTATGAAAAACCGTTTTTATTCATAAAATATGTTCTAGTATCGTGTCCGTTGTACCTTCATCTGTGGCTGTAAGTTTTTCGAACCACTTTTCTGTTGATCTGCAACACTTCCAGTTTTTTGGAACTTTGTAATAAGTTTTGCCACAGTGTCGTGTGTGATGTTCTTTCCATGTTTTCTGTTGAATTCCATTGCAACCTTGCGACTGCTTCCTGACCCGGCCATCAGTATGACCTCATTCGTTCTTCTCTTGACAAACGCATCTTTCAAGGGTATCTGAAAAATAAAAAAACATGTTAAAAACCCTATGTATGGCTACTTTTTGGCCCACCCTGTGTATAATATATAGATATATAATATATATATATATATATATATATATATATATATATCTGCGGGATGCGGATCTTTAATTTCAATATCCGCGGATGCGGATATTTAGTTAATCTATCAATATAATATAGAATTTGAATATATGACATAATTTTTC
>JAJOZX010000045.1:2472500-2517426 GCA_023014485.1 Bathynomus jamesi | reverse complement strand
ACACCTCGTCAGGGAATGAAGGAAGAAGGCGAGATGACAAAAATATACAACGGGACAGAAAAACAAAAAGATTAGCACATGATTAGCAAGAGTTGATTAGAGGCAAAAGGTATTTTAAGAAGATATTGTCAATTTTATACATTCCCGCACTGTTATTGAAATTATTTTTAAAATGGATAAATACACATTCTAGAGTATTCCTTTCAATTATATCTGTGTTTCTAACGAGCGCTTTAGAACTATCCCACTTGATACTATGATTACATCTATACCTATGGTTAAACAATGCATTATAACTATTTGCTGTTCTACACGCATATTTGTGCTGTTTTACCCTAATATCTAACGTTTTACCTGTTTGACCTATATATACTGAGTCACATTGTGTACATCCGATCGATTACACACAACCAACCACATTATCCGGGCTATTCTTTATTAGGAGTGATTTAACATTATTATTATACTTAAAGACTACGTTGATACCAATTGCTTTAAGTGAAGTCGGAAGATATTGAAAATTTATACGGTAAGGTAGGCTTAGGATATTTTTACGCTCAAATTCCTTTACAGTTACACTATTATAATGCCTATTTTTAGCTTTCCTACGGCAGTTATCTAAATATGAAATAGGATAACATAATTTAGTACCAATATTCACGATATTCCTTCTTTCTTCCTTCCCTGACGAGGTGTACTTCTGAATACACGAAAGGCCTTGGAATCATTTTTCTTTTTTCTGGTGGGTTTGTATTATATATATATATATATATATATATATATATATATATATATATATATGATACAAACAGACCGTGCATGGAACAAGGAACTTTTCTAGGAAAATTAAATCCACTATAGTCCGAATAAGTAATGGTAAATGACAAATACTATAGTTTTTTTCTTTTTCATGATGCTAGCCCGACGTGGGCAACGGTCACTCGCAAAGTCCCAAAATATAGCTTCCCTCACCAGCTATCTGCAAAGCAGATAGGATCCAGCTTTGGACAGGATCTAGGTTTAAAGCCCTAGCCCACCTACATTTAGAACCTCAATATAAGCAAAAGACTCGCTGCCTTCACGTAAGATTGAATACATCAAAGAAAAAGGGGTAACTAATATATTTTTAGCCAAAAACCAAAACTTAAACCTCAACTGGCAGAATTGAGCGTCCACTTTTCAAGGCACATAACATCATTAATTTTCCTAGAAGAGTTCCTTGTTCCATGCACGGTCTGTGTGTATCATAAAAAAACTCAGGGAACCATTCTGAGTTCATTCCCATCATGAGGGCACTTACATTTATAAATAGAACTGTCAATAATCAGTTAGTCACGTTTATCAAGAAATCTTAGAATACTTCATGCTGGAGTTTGCGGAACAGTTGTATGGAGACGAACCATTTATTTTTCAACATGACCTCGCCCCAGCTCTTGCCGCTCGTACAACATCTGCGTGGTTTGATGCTCATGAAATTTAAGTACTACTATGGCCAGCTAATTCTTCCGATCTTAATCCGATAGAAAATCTTTGATATTGCTAAGCAGAAGGTCCAAAAGCGTAAACCAGGAACACTTAGTGAACTGAAGATGTGTTTGATGACAACCTGGCAATCGATAACTACAGAAGAATGACAGAGGCTTGGTGACTTGATGCCACGTCAATTGGAAGCCATAATAAGGGCTGAGGGTGGGCCAACTAAATATTAAGACGCAGAGTTAAAAAATCTTTGATAAAGGTTTAATATATTGGCAGTACTCAATAAACATAAAGAAATTATTCTATTTTTTTGCAACACCTGACGAGATATTTTAATATTTTAGTTCATTAACTTTGGTTCATTAACTTTTCACTATTTAATAAGGGTTTTGCTATATTTAATTTTTTTTTCAAAACTGGCACACAGAGGTGTCTTTTTATGGTAATGACGCCACAGATACTCGATATTCCTCACAAAGGTGTATAACGTAAAGGTATTATGAAGGTCATGAGCGCATTTGAGACAGTATTCTATTTTTTTGGTCCGAAGTTCTAATTGCGTTGTAAAGATGAACTTTCCTCATTTTACAAAAGATTGGAAACATCTCCCATCTTGTAATCTGGATTTCAGCTGTATCTGCAAATAGGTTATTAAGTTAATAGGGTGCTGATAGGGTATTATTAGTGTTACGAAGACGTATGTACGGTGAAAAAGGAAATTATTGATAGGCAGTACTGCTTTAATATGTTGAATCATTACATCGGCTTAGTGTGAGATTTCTTCATTTAGAAGGCTCATTTCCATACAATTTTGTTAAATAATTTATCTAGTTTTTACAGTACACACGCGGTTATCCGTGACTCACTCAACCTTAAATCCATTTAACCGCGATTTACTAATTGTGACAATTGTACACTTATCCGTGAGCATGACACTGAGTTAACCGTGATTTGGCGAGGTGTTTACATCCGCGGCTCGCTTCCCGCCAGCCCACCACAACGCGCCTCAGTCAGTACCTCTCAGTGCTACCAAAGACAATTAATATTAACCGTAATGTTAGCAGAGGGAGGGGTTACAGTATTCGGGAGCGGATGATTTTCATGTCTTGTGGTGAATATATATCAAATAGACCATTATAATGATTGCATGCCTCGAATTAAAAGCTTTGACTGGAGTAGCATTAATGTTTGTTGCATAATGAATGGTAAAATGTACACTACAATAAACAAGTAAGAATAAGAGGTTCATTGAAATACTCAAAATAACGTATAACATATCTGACGCAGGATTATACAAGTGACTTACTGCAAGATTTTTAATTTTTGCTTATTCGGTAGTTGTTATATATATATATAGAGGGTGTCTCATAAGTCCGGTCTTAGACGAAAATTTATTCTAAATGAAATTTACAAGAGTAATACATGAGAACTAAAACAAATGTTCAAATTGATGTCTTGTTTTGGGACCATTTTTTTTGTTGCAGGTAGAATAATACGCAATGGCTAATATAGAAGCGAGTTACACTCCTGAGGAATATATATATATATATATATATATATATATATATATATATATATATATATCAAACACGTAATCAAATAGAGAATAGTAACGCATCAAAACATTTGAAAACCGTGAAATGAATTGCTTATGAGTTATGACCTTTGATCAAAAAGTTATTCAAATGTGTATCCTTTGCGTGTTGTTTCATAAAGAAGTGAAGTTCAGAAGATTTGGAAAGAAAATATAGATTCATCACGCACGCATGCCCAGCAAACAAAGGTATTCCTTTATTAAACGTTCATGAACTTTTATAAAACGTCTACCAACGTTATAAAATCGTTTGGTAGATGACCATTATCTGGAGGATGCATGGTTGCCATGAGTTGTGGTGTTTAGAAGGGGCTTCTAATTCAACATGTTTTTCTTCCCGTAATTCTGCAGTACATAAAACTGAATAAATAAATATACTGCAGAAATTTTATTCTGTTTACAGTAATTCTATACAGCACTTTTAATTATATTTTGGAATTAATTATCTAAGAATCTCTCCATTTCTTATAAGATTTTACAAACTGTTAACTGAACAACACTCAAATTATTATAATTGAAAAACCATAAAAATGATTATATTCCAGAAATAAACGTTAGTAATATAATTTGAAATTTGAGAGGTTTCACCTAATAAGTAATTTCAAACTTCTTAATTATGTAAAAGAGAATATCGAACAAACAATAATAAACAGAGATTCCTAATATGTTTTCTTCTAGGAAAACTTCAGCGCATTGCTACGGACCTAATACAGTATAAAGCTATGCACATACAACCTCTTATTTAACTTTTGTAAAGAGTAATAATAATATATATATATATATATATTAGGGTGTCTCTTATTGGGTAGTCAAAAATTGAAATGTTGAATTATTTTATCTGCGCCCCCTAAAATAGTTCCATTTAGCATAAAAACTAAACCTTGAACGTTTGACACAAATTGGCTCATATTTAGGGGTCGCCCCCGGCTAATAAAAATGGTGACCATGGCATAATAGCTCCTGACATATGATTATGCTCATTATACACATAATTCCTTCCTTCTTTTTTTAGTTTGATTCGTTTTTATAAGTATAGGCCTTCTTATTTATCATTGATCCTTTTCTAACTTATCCTTGATGTTGTTATAATCCATCCTTTGGTCCTCAATCCTTCTTTATCCCAATCCTTTTTCTCTTATCCAAAATCCTTCCTGGCTCTTTTTTTATATACAATCAGCAATGAAGCATTGCTACAAAAAAAACCCATTAGTTTATTATATAGAGATAAATTCAAAATGCCAGTGCTATTTACATACTTTAATTACTTTAATTAGCATTATTTCCTTATACAACATTTATTTAATATACAATGATTATACAATATGGTGTATTTTAAGGTGCGACCTCATTGATGGTTATTTTTTGAGAAGAACAGTTTTTGATGGAACTGGGTGACTCTGGCGGTGTTTTGCAACAATTTGGAGCAGGAACTGGAGCTGCTCTTCCCCCACTGTCAATTTCTTATTCAGCTCTTGAACTAAAGCTACTGCACGTTCTGCCCGGTCATTTACAACAGATAGAGCTGCAACAATAGCTCTGGCCCTTAAATATTCACGGTTGGATGTCCAAGTGCTGGGTGCCTTGTTCAGAAATCCTTCTGGCAAATTCAGCTTAGTAAAGAATTCTCTAGTATTTCTTGTAACAAGTTGGTGTAGTCCTTCACCAGAGCAGAAGGTCGATTCAGGAATCCGAGGACGCTTGGGTGGTCTATCAGTGGACTCATCTTCTAATGCCTTTACCATGCGTTTCTTTACATCTGTAGTAATTCGCTCATCAAAGAAAGCAAGACCAACTGCTTCTTCAGACAGGTACCATAAGTGGTTAGAGAGCTTTTTTTTAGTTGCATCAGAAATCTTTGTTAGGATATTAATCAATGACCTCATAAGGAGCCAGTCATTAAATGGTGTTTCAATAGGGAGTGAGGATGTTGTCCAAGCCTTCATAAAGATGAGAACAGAAAAAAGGGAAAGATCTCGAATTCTTCGTTCTTCAGTCTTAGTCATCTTGAACTGGTTTCGAAAAAGCCACATCTTGATAGAATAGAGCGCTTTGGACATCCAGCGAGCTCGATGCATGGCACCTGGTGCACGAAACTTGATGCCTTTATTGGGGACACCTCCAAGAAAGATGATGGACAGATCCAAAAGTTCTTGATCGTCATCCCGTAGCATAGGTGCCTGGATCTAGCAACTGAATTAGTTCAGTTTAGACTGGATAATTGCTTCTTTAGTAATCGTGTCTGTCTCACCTGTTTGGAACTGGCTTTGATCAACAGAAGTCCAATTGTCACGAAACGCTTAAAGATCAATATCTCTGGACCAGTGATGTAGATCCCAATGTTGCTTCAAATGCAGCTCCCAACAATAAATCTAAAACATGGTGTATACAAGGCAAGTACAAAACATCATGTCCCAATTTTGCTTCGATGAGAGCACAGGCTCCACTATATTGACCCGTGTTTGAAGGTTGTATCGAAACAAATTGCTTTTACTCTCTCTGTAATTCCCCATTCATTCAGGCAGTTAAAGACGGCTTCAGCTTGTGCTTCTCCAGTTGAGTTTGGGATTTTGGGGACACGAAGCAGCTGTTCAACACCAGGTCCTGACACAAGTACTGGGAGACGATCAATGTGCTTGTGCGAGGTGAGGTCCTCCATCATCTTGCCATCCCAGTGGACTGTCATAGAACATTCTCCATGGAAATGCTCCTTAAGTTCTTTAGCATGACGAGCTCGGTTCTTATTTCGAAGGCGATGGATAGAATGTTGGTTTATGTTATAATCTGAAGCGTCCAAACCAAAGCTTTTAGCTCCTCTGCGAGGATAAATGTTGCCTTTCTAGAGGAAATTTGTGTACGATCCAGGGCAGCAGACATCTGAATAGTCATGATGTTTTCATGCCTCGTTTTTTCTTAGATTTTGGTAAAGCACAAGCTCCTTTGGGCTCCTCCTCCTCATTCTCACTTTCTCACTTTTCTCATTCTCACGCCACTGATAGAAACACAGATCATGAAACACGTGTCAGGTAAAATTTCCATTGAACTAAATTAAATTCTTTGTGACAAATAGCAACATTGTTTAAAACTTCATAATATGTGTATAAGAGCATAAATTCTAATTTTTTCATTAAATTCATTAAATTTTTTTCAAACACTAATAACAAAATCAGTATAAATAATTGTGAAAAATATAAATAACATAGTTTATTATCTGATAATAGCAAAAAGAAGTATAGTGATACACAGTTACACACCTTTTACTTATGACAGCAGAACACTGAATGATGACAAATAAACAATTGCAACATAATCTGGAGCATTCTTGATGAAACATGTTTAAACAGGTTGATCTTGTCTTATCAAGCAATATTTTCAGCTACAAACTTGACAATTATCTCTAATATATTCATTTAATTGAATTCATCATAAATATGATGATTAATTAATTAAAAACATATGTTTAGTATACTTGACAACTGCTAGTAATTTCAAATATTAATTGCATAAATAATAGCTATATTTTATGAACTTTAATAAGCGGGGGCGACCTCTAAAAATTGTTCAATCCCAAACAAAATTTATATGTGATGTTTTTTCAACCAATGGAACTGGTTGAGGGGGCGCAACCTAAAAAAATCAACACTTCGAAAATAAGAGACACCCTAATATATATTATATATATATATATATATATATATATATAGAGAGAGAGAGAGAGAGAGAGAGAGAGAGAGAGAGAGAGAGAGTTACAAGAAGTTGCAAGGGAAAGTAGTACTTCAAAAGGCCTTGCGGCCCATACCGAGGAGGTACCAATGGCAACGGGTGCCAGGGAAAAATTCTGTTACCCTCAAATAGTGTGCAAAATTCGGTCTAACCTTTTCTTGAACAGATCCACAGAAGAACTGGTCACAACTTCTGAAGGTAACCTGTTCCACGTGTCACAGATCTTATACGTAAAGTAATTCCCACACACACTAGTCCTAAACCGTTTCAAATCCAACTTCTAACATCTAACCATTGTTGCGAGTTCGGTTATAATTTAAACTAAGCATGCTTCTAAAATCGACATTGTTGAACCCGCATAAGAACTTGAAAACCACAATGAGTTGACCGCGCAGCCTCCGAGTTTCCAGCGAAAACAAATTCAGGGCGCGTTAGCGTCGATTGTAACCCATATGCCTAACGGAAGGGATTAACTTTGTGGCCATCGCCTGCACTCGCTCCAGCCTCTCAAAATCTTTCCTGAGGGTGGCCGACCAGAACTGCACAGCATACTCCAGGTGCGGCCGAACCAGAGAATTGTACAGAGAGAGCACAATCTCCTTGTTCCGGAATCGAAATTGCCTCCTGATATAACCCAACAGCTTCTGGGCTTTCTTTTCTATCTGTACTCACTGTTTGGTAAAGTTGAGGTCGCTGCTAATTGGCACACCCAAGTCCTTTTTCAAATCAGTGGCCTCGATATTACTCCCCAACATGGAGTAGTCCGACTTGTGATTGGCGTAGCCAATGTGCATCACCTTGCATTTACCCAAGTTAAACGGCATTTGCCATTTTTCGGACCACTCTCCTATCCTACGTAGGTCCGAACGCAGTTGCTCGATCGCCTCGGGGGTCCCAAGATTGGCCCCAAGCTTGGTGTCATCAGCGAATTTGGCGATCCTACTGACGATGCCAACGTCGATATCATTTATGTAAATGATAAACAACAGTGGCCCCAAAACGGAACCCTGAGGAACCCCGCTAGTGACCGAGGCCCAACCCGAACTAGCCCCTTTAATTACAACCCTCTGCCGCCTATTCTTCAGCCAATTTTCAATCCACCTACCTACTTCCCACCAATACCCAGCGCGCACACTTTGACCATTAGCCGGCGGTGACGTACCTTATCAAAGGCTTTCTGAAAATCGGGATAAAGTATATCAATCGCCCTACTCTTATCATACTCACTCAACATGACTTGGAAAAACTCGAGCAAGTTGGTGAGACACGACCTATGCCGTCTAAACCCATGTTTGGAGTCCCCAAGCAGCTTGTAGGAATCCAAATGGTCAACGATCCTATCCGCTATTATCCCCTCTAATTATTTACCTACAACCGAAGTGAGACTAATGGGACGATAGTTCCCTGGACTTTCGTGACCCCCTTTCTTAAGGATAGGGGTCACGTTGGCTTCCCTCCAGTCACCAGGCACTTGGCCCGTCTCCAACGATTTGTTGAAGACTGTAGCCAGGTGGGGAGCCACCTGGTCGTGGACCTCCCGCAACACTCTGGGGAGGAACTGGTCTGGCCCAGGAGCCTTAAACGCGCTCAGTTTGTCTATTCTATCGGCAATGACTGTCGCGGTACACCGAACACTATCCAGGCCAGCACCTTCGTGCCTGACGCCTGGCTCGGGGATCGCGAGAGAGAGAGAGAGAGAGAGAGAGAGAGAGAGAGAGAGAGAGAGAGAGAGAGAGAGAGAGAGATAATGAAGTAAATCAAGGAACACAATAAGACTAGTAAACAAGACTAGAGAGGTAGAAAAAGAAATAGAGATTAGATTTGAAGAGCAGAGAAAAGTAATGATTCTTGAAATATTGCTCAATGCTCTTAGTTAAAATAAAATAATACTGATCACTTAGAAAGAATACACAGTAGAAACGCTCGTAACCAAAGTAATCGGATTAAAGTATACAAATTATTGGAAAATGCCTCAACATTCAGAATTATGCTTGTTGGAAAGAAGAGAAGAAAGGTTTTTAAAATCTACGCCTGATATCCCTGTAAACCTCCTAACCATCCAAACAGAGGTGTAAAAACAGGGAAAGAGGAACCTGTGGCGTCCATGAACTGATAGCTGGAGGAGGATCAACCTTTATTCTGAGAGAGAATAGTCTCCCCGTCCGAGAATTCAAGGGAAATAACCTTGAGTTAACGAAACCGATGAGGTATAGAAGGTATGCAACTAAATGGTTTAAAAATAAAAGGATTCTGGGTAATATGGCTTGGCGTTACTACATGGAGAAGACAGTTGAAGGAAGCAACTCTCTCCCTCAACAAACAGATCAAGAGGTGGGGCAAAGTTTGACCTTCATTTATTATATATATATATATATATATATATATATATATATATATACTCTATATTTTAAGTGGTCCACCACAATTAACCCCAATTTGTTTTCTTTCTTTTTCTTCTTTCCACCCTCCCATTATGTTCCAATGCCTAAAAGAATAATACAGACCAAAATTAAAGAGTATTGCCTATTATTTATTTCAACATACAGTATACAGGGCTTCAGTAGAATGGCCGCAAAATGGTGAGAGTGCATATGCAATTGCAATGTTGAACATATGAGTGCCAGTGCCAAACCCCTTCCCCCTTGTTGCAAGGAGCCAACCCCTTCTTTGGGGAGAAGCTGGGACGGCCTCACCACCCAAAGGGGTTATATCTAACCTAAGAGAGAGAGAGAAAGGAGGAGAGAGAGGCAGAAGCTTAATGAGAACTCAAGGTAACAACACTTGACTTAGAACTCGAAATCCGCCAGTTGGCGTAGAAGCCAGTTGGCTTAATCCGCCAGTTGACTTAGAAGACCTAGAAGGCAGGTGTATGTGTATTAACTTTTCAGATGCCAGATTACGCTATTCAGATATTCTTAACAGTTGGCTTAGTAATCCGCCAGATTGCTTAGAAGACATAAATGGCCTGTATATATTTTAATAACCTTCGAACGAATTAAAAGCGCACACAAACGCACATACACTCCCCGACTATACGCCCTACGCCCATAGAGCCAATATTATCACACACACTTACATATATATATATATATATATATATAACGGGTGCGGCAAAAATAACGCCCTTTTTAGTTTATTCTCTTTTATTGAAGGAAATAAATCAATTACAGCATTTTAAGAGAAATAATAAGGTTTTTAAGAAAAATACAGCATTTTAAGAAAAATAATAAGTACTTTCTCAGTAAAAACTAAAAAATAACAAAATGATACAATATAAAACTAAAAAATTATACTGTATAAAATTATAAAGATACAATTATTAAAAGGGCGTTACTTTTGCCGCACCCGGTATATATATATATATATAAACAGATGCATGCAAAGCACCAATAGCAAAATATATACAAGCACAACCACCACACAATCGTCTAAGTATAGACTTTCAGAAGCTCATCTCATCAACAGGACATGGTGAGATGAGGGCTACAACCAATCGTCTAAGCATAGACTTTTAGGAGCTCAACCCATCAACACCACGTAGCCGATATGAGGGCTACAACCAAGTGTTTATACTTACATGATTGGTGGTGAAGCAGTATTACACAACCACCATACTTACCAGCTCCTGGTAGACCAATAAGGTCTCTAAATACGACCCAGAAAACAGAACTATTAAACATAAGCAAACACGTTTATGGGGCCAAAGGGTAGACCGACAAGTCTTAAAAAAAGGCAACGCCAATAGTTTTTCTTTAAGCTACTCATGGTATAATACCACGAGACCAACTTGATATTTATTGGGCGATCTTTTAAACAAAAAATCGAATAAGATAAACTAAGTTTAAAGCCAAAACAAATTATCGCCATAATACACAATTTTATCCTTAAAATATAACATAAAAAGCGTTAATATGATTTTTAAAACAAAATAAAAATTAATTAGGGGTAACTTATTAATTTTTCCTCTTTTACTTGCAGCCCTGCCGCGACATTGCTGCATTATTTTTAATATAATTTAAAACCGGCATTCACGATCATATTAAATCTTACCGTTGAAGATACCCTGAAATAATGATGCAAAATTATTTTAAAAGGTACAGACTCTTCGAAGTATCTTAAACGTTGGTACAAAAAATATCAACATAACTTTATTTTAAAACTAGATTTTAAGTTTTAGTTGGTCATGCCCAATAAATATCGTTTTCTATGCATATTTATAAAAAATGAAATTTAAGGTATAATTCATTTAATTGCACTTTCTACAATTCAATAAATGGATTTAATATGATTTACTCTAAATAATTTCTCTCTTCAACATTACTGCATTATATTTAATTTAATTTTAAACCAGTTTTGGGAACATATTAAATCTTACTATTCACGGCTTAAAGTAAATTTTCTTCACTGCAATTCTCGAATTAAACACTGCCTTGAGGATTCGATTTCTAATACAGAGTATTGTCACAAATACATTTAAAAACGTAGAAGATTGTTCTCCTTTCCAGCAATAAAGAATTATGAAATGCCTCGAGAGAGATTATATATATATATATATATATATATATATATATATATATAAAAAATAAATATATATAAATATATATATATATATATATATATATATATATATATATATATATATATATATATATATATATATATATAGTGCTCAACCAAGTTGAAAACACGAGTATACTAACATGAAGATCTATTAAGTCCTTTTTCATCGTATAGTTAAACGAATACATTCATTTCACCTGTTCAGTCTATTGTTTAAGGCTAAAAGGTTCAAAATTGAGTGTCGAACGCCGATATTTTTAACCTTAATTAAATGTATTCCTATGGCATGCCCAATAAATATCGTTTTTTATGCGTATTTATAAAAAAAATGGAATTTATGGTATAATTCATTTAATTGCACCTTCTACAATTCAATAAATGGATTTAATATGATTTACTCTAAATAATTTCTCTCTTCAACATCGCTTCGGGATAACTATCGCCAGAATACCCATAGAGTATTTGAACATCTTGTTCCTCAAGCTTCGCACAGTTCAATGTAGCATATAAATTCGCAAAGGAGGAAGGGCTAGGGCGTCTTTCAGTATTCGCCACATCTTCCGTCTTTACCAAATACCACTTCATAAACGCCGAACACGCAATATCAAAGGTAACCATCACTATCTTTCGTCTACGTGAGAAAATACACGTCTGAGATCCAGAGCTTGCAGCAGTCAACTGAACACATAGGGTAGAGATATGCCCAGATAGTAGCAGGAGACACGTGACCTTTGATCGATCATACAGGGGCGGGGTTTAGGGCTTTTCCTATACATACGCTACTATTTAATTATTTGGAGAGATGTTACCCAATGAAGTTTAATTGACTCAGAAACAAAGACTAAAACCTTTATTCCTTAATGTATGGGGGGGTCCAATTAAATATATGAAATAACTTTGCCTACCATACCAAATAGACTTCAAATACATATAGTAGTGTATTCCAGACTTTAATTAGATGTCGCTGTACCACTTAGAAGATTAATCCATAAATTGAAATCTTGCAACAATAAAGAAAATATACTGAACATTTTCTGGCTGATAGGCGCTAATGTGTGTGTTTGTTATTGATTCTAATGGAGGTAACCGTGATATGTCGGTGTTTACATTCGCGGTTAATCCCCTGCCAGCCGACCACAATGCGCCCCAGTCAGTGTCTCTCAGCGCTACCAAAGAAAATATTAGCAACAATGTTAGCAGAGGGAAGATTACAACTGCTTTCCACAGTAATTGAAATAAGGGAGGCGTTCGAATTTTTAATGGGGTGAGGGCCGAGGAGTGAGGCCGTGAGGGCAGAGGTGGGCTTTATAGTACCATAGTAAAAAAGTGAAAAGTGTATATATATATATATATATATATATTATATATATATATTATATATCGGACTACAAGGTTAGGTGCCAGACTGCGCTATTTATTTAATTTGTATATATTTAATGGAGAAGTGGTGCTCCCCGTATAATTAACCTTAAATGTATTCCTATATATCTATCTATGTAACTCTCTATCTATCTGTCTGCTTGTCTATCCATCTATCTCTCTATCTATCTATATATATTGGCTATGTGCGGTGAAGAGCGCAAGAGAGCAACTCGCTCCTCCACCAAGCCTATCTTAGAGGCAGGGACCACCAGCTTGACCTTCGTGTGAAGAGAGAACGACGCACGGAAAAGCATCGAGGTATATAGAGACATTTTATTTATGCAGTTATCCGTGATTCACTGTCGTCAATTGAATTAACATGACTTACTAATTGTTACCAGTGCACTTATCCGTGATCGTGACAAGGAGTTAACCGTGATTTGGTGGTGTTTACATTCGCCGGTCCCTCCCGCCATCTACCACAATGTGACTCAGTCAGTGTCTCTCAGCGCAGCCAAAGACAATATTACGGTCGATACAAAGATCAGCAGAAAAATCAGCGAGTAGTACCAAATCTCAAACTAAATTCAATTACCAACCAAACAACGCTGGACAATAGGAAAGGCAGAATTTGTAGTATTCCTAAACTAAGGGCCTGACAAGGGCCCTCCTCAACACTGAAGCAAAATAGCTTGGTTGTCAGGGGGCCAAGGCTTTTCAACCAGCTTCCTAAGGACCTCAGAAACGTTACAGGGGTCAAAATTGAAGTCTTCAAGAGAAGACTAGATGCCTGGCACATGACGGTACCAGATGAGCCAGGTGTACCTGGCTATGTGCGGTGGAGAGCGCAAGAGAGCAATTCGCTCCTCCACCAAGCCAGGCCTAGAGGTGGTACCACCAGCTTTTCCTTCATGTGAAGAGAGACCGATGCAGAGGGGGCACTAAGAAAATATACAAATGGTCAGGAGATATGATAGAAATGAGGAACTTTGTCAACATTCATCAACTGAAGCGCCGAAAGCGATGTTTTAAACATCGAGTATAGCAATTTAACTTGACGTAGTAGTATTATTAAATATTTAAATTAAACATCTAATTCTTTCGCAATGAAAATTAGGGGGTAACCTACATTTTAACACATAACTATCATATCTACAGCTAATTACGCAAAAATACATTTCTCTTTCATATATATATATATATATATATATATATATATACACACACACACACACATATATATATATATATACACGTACCCTAGAGCATATCTTATATACTAAGTTAATTGGAATTACCTGTTTGATAACTTATGCAATCTAATGGCTGTGCAATAACTTCATGTGGGAATCTGGCAACTATTTTTCTAAACGCGCTCCATCAATGCCATATTACTCAGTCAGATTAATTTAAAGAAGTGTTAACACCAAATCAAACATACAGCCATATTCTAAATCAGCGTATTGTCACAAACATAACTAAACGTAGAAGATTGGAGGCAACCATAGTGCAATTTTGCAGACCAGAAGCTGCTGAACAACTCAAAGCTAACTGTGAAGGGGCAAAGTTCACCCAAAATAGGGGCGTAGGCAAGTAAAGGGTTAAAATAATAACACTAATGCACTCAAATCTCTCTCTCTCTCTCTCGATCTACGGCGGGCGGACTTTGTTGGCCTCTGGGATAGCGTAGGTAAGACGGGGTTAGAGGTCGGTGTCGATGTTGAGGAAGTATGGAGTGCATTCTGGGGCCAGTTTATGGTGCTGCAGTCTGCTGCCATACCCTCAAAACCGGTCACCCCTGCCTCAGCGCAGCCTAAGTGGTTCAGTCGTGACATCGCTTCGGCTATCCGAAATAGGAAAGTAGCGTATAGGAGGGCGAAGGCCAATCGTTCCCATGAGAACACTGAGACGTATGTCCGCCTGTGCAGAGAAGTGAAGGCGAAGGTTAGGCTAGCGAAACGTAACGAAGAACTCCGGGTGGCAAGCCTCTGCAATGAGTACTATGCGGGAGTGTTCACCAGGGAGGACACCCGCGTCATCCCCGAGCCAGGCGTCAGGCACGAAGGTGCTGGCCTGGATAGTGTTCGGTGTACCGCGACAGTCGTTGCCGATAGAATAGACAAACTGAGCGCGTTTAAGGCTCCTGGGCCAGAGCAGTTCCTCACCAGAGGGTTGCGGGAGGTGCGCGACCAGGTGGCTCCTGGAGTATGCTGTGCAGTTCTGGTCGGCCACCCTCAGGAAAGATATTGAGAGGCTGGAGCGAGTGCAGGCGAGGGCCACAAAGTTAATCCCTTCCGTTAGGCATATGGGCTACAATCGACGCTTACGAGCCCTGAATTTGTTTTCGCTGGAAACTCGGAGGCTGAGCGGTCAACTCATCGAGGTTTTCAAGTTCTTACGCGGGTTCAACAATGTCGATTTTAGAAGCATGTTTAGTTTAAATGATAACGCAACTCGCAACAATGGTTGGAAGTTGGATTTGAAACGGTTTAGGACTAGTGTGTGTGGGAATTACTTTATGTATAAGATCTGTGACACGTGGAACAGGCTACCTTCAGAAGTTGTGACCAGTTCTTCTGTGGATCTGTTCAAGAAAAGGTTAGACCGAATCTTGCACACTCTTTGAGGGTGCATGAAATTTTCCATGGCACCCGTTGCCATTGGTACCTCCTCGGTATGGGCCGCAAGGCCTTTTGAAGTACTTCTTCTCCTTGTAACTCCTTTTAACTCCTTTGTCCCACACACACTAGTGTGTGTGGGAATTACTTTACGTATAAGATCTGTGACACATGGAACAGGTTACCTTCGGAAGTTGTGAACAGTTCCTCTGTGGATCAGTTCAAGAAAAGGTTAGACGAAATCTTGCACACTATTTGAGTGTGTAAAGACATTTAGGACCTCAGTCTGCGGAAATTTATTTTCCTATAAAATAGTTAATATCTGGAACCAACTTCCCTCAGAGATTGTTTCCAGTGAAAGTGTAAATCTGTTTAAAAATAGGCTAGACAAAGTACTGAACACACTCATAGTTTAAGATTAAAACCTCAGAAAACTCTGCAGGAGTTCGCTTGCTCGGTGTCTCTGTGAGCAAGCTAAATATAGAGCTATTTATATATTCTCCACTTTCCTGTAAAATTTCCTTGGCTACTTTTCCAGGGTCAATGTATTTTCTTCAACCTTTTTCCGTACCTGCCTCTGGCAGGGAGGGAGCGGAGGGTGGGGAGAGAGCCTTCTACTTTTCTATCCAGTTTTCTACTACTGCTAGGATAGTTGAAAGAAAAATAAACTTTTACAAAATTTTCCCTGGCTCCCGTTGCCATTGGTACCTCCTCGGTATGGGCCGCAAGGCCTTTTGAGGTACTTCTTTTCCTTGTAACTCCTTGTAACTCTCTCTCTCTCTCTCTCTCTCTCTATCTCTCTCTCTCTCTGTTTGTCCTGCGCAGATTCGATTATCTTGTTGTTCAGTATTCATCCGGCGAGGGTGTTGTTCAAAGTCCCTTGTCTAGAAAGCAACTTTTTCTTACATGAGGAGTAGGACGGTCCTCAACAGTTCATAAATCGCTTAACCTGTTATGCAGACAACCTGTTCCAGGTTTGATGAGGGCGTACAACACTACCGTTAACAAATCCAATTTAGTGTTTATTATACCTCTCCCTAATAATGCTCTACCTTGTCAGGATGCAGTGCCAACTGAGGCATCTTACCGCTGTGACAATGCATCTTCCCCTTATACCCAAAAAATGTAGCCAAAAATATCCTGAGTGCAATAGTATATTATGTAAGACCTTAAGGAACTGTGATATCTTCGATTCCTTAATTATCACCATGTTGTAAAGCTTTTTCTCGTGTTAAACAATGATCCATTATTTCCTTTGTTGTCATTGTCTGCATCTTGTGGATGTCATAAAGGAAGCCAAACAAAGAACTAACTTGATGCTTATATGTGAATCTTTGTTCAACTGATTGTATTGCCGAGTCCAAGACTGCAAAATAAAAATTCACCTTGAACTTTTGCTATCATCAATCTTAGCCACTGCTCCCTTTATTACTAAGTTTTCGTGTTTTTAGTTGCACTAAGTAATTTTGTCTAAGTTGTTCAGAATTTGTGTGGCGCCCCCAGATTTTGGCGCCCTAGGCGATCGCCTAGTTTGCTAGTGGGTAGCGCCGGCCCTGCGTAGGCTAGGTGTAAGCTGTAAACCCTTGATCCTGTCCCAAAGCTGGATCCTATCTGCTTTGCAGATAGCTGGTGAGGGAAGCTATATTTTGGGGCCTCTTTGTGAGTAACTCGCGCCCATGTTGGGCTTTCCATCATGAAAAAGTAGAAACTATAGTATTTGTCATTTATCATTACTTATTCGAACTATAGTGGATGTAATTTCCCAGAAGAGTTCCTTGTTCCATGCACGGTCTGTGTTTAACATATAAGTTTCTCAGGGGACCATTCTGAGTTTGTATATATATATATATATATATATTTATATTATATATATATATATATATATATATATATATATATATATATATATATATATCAGGGGCGACGACAGGCTTTTGTGGATACTCATGCTCAAACCCTTCAAGCATATATATATATATATATATATATATATATACTGTATATATATCAGGGGCGACGACAGGCTTTTGTGGATACTCATGCTCAAACCCTTCAAGCATATATATATTATATATATATATATATATATATATATATATACTGTATATATATCAGGGGCGACGACAGGCTTTTGTGGATACTCATGCTCAAACCCTTCAAGCATATATATATATATATATATATATATATATACTGTATATATATCAGGGGCGACGACAGGCTTTTGTGGATACTCATGCTCAAACCCTTCAAGCATATATATATATATATATATATATATATATATACAGTATAGTTGTTGTTGTTGTTGTTGTTGTTTAGCCGATCAGCCCACCCTGATCGAGCAAGCCGGCGGCACGCAGGTAACCGATCGCCCTCTCCGGAGTGGACCAGAGGTTCAGCGCACTAGTGATGTTGTGTTGTGTTCGTTGTTGTGCTAGAGCGGTACAGTCCGTCATAATGTGTTCAATTGTTTGTGGTGTGTCTTGGCACAGGTGGCAGGTGTCGTCTATGGAGTTGTCTAGTCTGTGTTTATATGTCCGTAAGTTTGGGTGATGTCCACATCGGAATCGTGCTAAGTTAACTCGATCCGATCTGCTCAGGCTGATCTCTGACCTGTTAATGGGTGGCGGCTTCGCACCTAGGACCGCATTCGGACCGAGTCGTGTCAGTGCTTTGTGGGTTAGGTGTGTGTGTATGTGTTTTCTGTACTGTGTGATGTCTGTGGGGCGTGGTATGGAATGGAGTATTTCGTTATAATATCTCTCTGGTGTTACCTTAATGGTGCGAGGTGTTGGTGCATGATTGTACATGTAGTGGCAAGGGTGTTGTGGGTTAGTTGTCGCTGCTGCCATGAATTGTGTTCCCCTCATGTCTAAATGTTCCCTAACTTTTAGTATTTTTGTTTCTGTGTGCAGGTGTTCTATTGGTGTTGTTTGAGTGCATCCTGTAATGATACGAAGTGCATTGTTTTGTATTGTTTGTAAGGTGTTTATGTGTGTGTTTGAGATAATGGGTGCCCAGCATGGGCTAGCATAGTCCATAACTGAGCGAATATATTGTTTGTATATGAGTGATGTTGTTTCCTGCTGGTGTCCAAAGTTTGTGCCTGTCAGTACTCTAAGCTTGTTAAGTCTTGACCTACATTTGGTTTTAATGTCCTGAATGTGGTTTGCAAAAGATAATGATGTGTTGTATGTGACACCAAGTATTTTGGTTCTGTGAGTGTGTGGAATGTTGATGTTGTTTAGTGTAAGCTGTGGAATTACCTGGTGTTCTTTTGTGTTGCTTGTAAGCAAGGTGATGGTTGATTTTGTGGGCGCTACTTTGAGTCTATTGTGTGTGAGCCAGTCTTGTATACTGTTTATGTATGTTTGTAGGTTATTTGTAGCGGTGTCGATGTTGTTGTGGGTGGATGTTAGAGTGATATCATCTGCATATGATGATAAGGTAAGCTTGTTTTCTATGGGTGTTGGAATGTCATGCATGTATAAGCTGAAGAGTGTTGGTGAGAGAACAGAGCCTTGAGGGACCCCGTTCGGAAAAAGCTTGTTTTTGGATGACTTGCCATTAAATGTGACATGTGAGTATCTTCCTGAGAGATAGTTGCTCAGCCACCTTTTGGTGTTATTGTGCATGTTTGTGTTGAGTATTTTGTTTATGAGAGGGAAGCGTGGGATAGCATCAAATGCTTTACTAATGTCTATTGTTGCTAATAGTGTACGTTGAGCTGGTCTTCTGGAGTTGATGCCATCCATGATGTGCTGCGTGAGGTTAGTGAGTAATGTCGTGGTTGAGTGGTGAGGTCTGAATCCATGTTGAGTAGGCGATAGTGGTATGTGTGGGTTGGTGATTTGTAAGATTAGTCTTTCTGTTACTTTGGAAGGTGTGCATAGTAAAGTAATGGGTCTATAGGAAGCTGGTTCTGTTGGATTTTTGTTTGGTTTGAGTAGTGTAATAATTTTACCTTGTTTCCATATGTCAGGAATAATACAGTGTTGGTATGAATATGTGCTGATATTTGTGAGAGCTAATATTCCTTGTGGGCCCAAGTGTTTAAGGTGTATGTTAGATATGTTGTCTGGTCCAGTAGCCTTCGAATTCTTAATGTTTTTGATGATCTTGGTGGTCTGGTCTGTATTGAAGGGTGTAATGGTCATGTCGAGTCTGTAGGTTTTCTTGTGTCTGGCTGTTTGTCTGTCTGCATGTTTCTGGTTGTTGTCTCTGTTTAAGTGACTTATCTTTGCGTAGTGATTAACTAGAATGTTAGCTTGTTGTCTGTATGTTGGGATATTATTTTGGCTGCGACAGATAGCCGCGTGTGAGGTGTGAATGCCACTGTTAGAGTGGGTAATGCTGTTTATAGTCTTGTATAGCCTGTATGTATCTGTGGAGTGGTTTAGTGTTGTTATGAATTCCCTGAATGTTTCTGTTTGTTTTTCTTTGAGTTTGTTGTTTATTTCTGTGTTGAGCTGTTGTATCTGCTGTTTTATGGCTTCTGTGTGTGGTGTTTGTGTGTTATATTTGAGGTTGTTACGTTGCCTTATGAGGTGGGCTATTTCTCTAGTGTAATTTGGGTTGTATTTCCTAATGTTGCCCTTGGGTATGTATTTGTTTGCATTATTGATAATCTGATTAAATGTCTTGAGTGTTGTATCGATGTTTATGATGGGTGTGCTGTTTAATGTGGTGAATTGTTCCTCAGTCTGTATTTTGAACTGTTCCCAATCAGCTTTCTTGTAATTTCTGTAAGTGTGCCTAAGGCTGTTGGGGCAGAGTGTAGAATGTGTTGTAATGATGATGGGCAGGTGGTCTGATGACAGTTGTTTTTCTGTTCTCCATTGTGTATGTGTTGCTAGTGAGGGGAAACAGAACGTTATGTCTGGGGAGGAGTTTGAGTATCCTGCTTGATGTGGTATGTGTGTATGTTCTTCTGTATTGTTAAGAATGAAGAGGCTGTTTAGTTGTGTGGCTATGTTGGCGCCTCTGGTGTTGTTTTGGTTGTGCAGGTACCAACTAGTGTCTTTGGCGTTGAAGTCTCCTCCTAAGATGACATTAGTGAGAGAGGCAAGATTGTGTAACTGTGGATTGTAATTGGCTGGCACCTGAGGTGAACTATCTGGTGGGATGTAAATGTTGATTAGTGTGGTGTTGTGTTTTGCGCGTGTTTTAATGTTAACTGCCTGTATTTCTATCGTGTTATCTGCTTGGATTGTGTTTGTAATGTTTTGGGTAGCATCAGTGTAGCTAATGCTTTTACGTATGTAAGTGATGAGTCCACCCCCGTTACTCCCAGTACGATCTTGACGGATCGCCGTGAAGTCAGGGATGGTGGGTGTTTTGTGTGTGCGTTTTAGTTTTGTTTCTTGTATAAGTGCTGTGTGAATGTTTTGTTTGTGTACGAATTCCCTAAGCTGCATGATTTTGTTTGTGAGGCCATCTACGTTGTACTGTAATATGTTAATATTTTACTTCTGTATGTGTCTCATGGTGCTATTGTGTCTATGTCTTTGTGTATGGTGACATGTGTAAGTTGTAGTGGGGCCTGGATTAGTCTTAATGTCGCCAGAGAGTAAGAGTAGTTCGGGGAGCACGCAATTGTTCCCTGTAATTGAAAAAATAGCACGCTGAGAATAGGTCCGGCCCCGGGAGCCGATCGGCACTCTGACCGTGCCACGCAACAGGCCGTCGACTGCCAGTCTGGCCAACCGTAGACAGCCCGCTGCACGGAGATTTGAGGAAGTTTGGCCACCAGCGCGTTGATGTTTTGGTTTGACGTCGCTTCTTCGCGTTGACGTGTCCTGCGCTGGAGGATGCAGCCACTGTTTAAAAGCTTCCTCGTCAGCTGCTAACACTTTTTTCACGTTGTTCTAGCTACTGTACCTGTTCAGACGTTTTTTATAAACAAATCTTTATAAACAAATATGCAATTTTGTCTTGCTCTCTTTGTTGGAGTTCTGAAAATGAATTGCCCTCCTCTCTGCTAAATTGCTCTAATATGGACTCTGTTTCTTCTCTTTCTTTTATTTTCACTAGAAATATGTCTAAAATTCAATACAGAAATCTTCTTGGGAAGAATTTAGCACCACAAAGTTAAAACAGTTGATGATATTTATTTATTGGTTATCACTATTGTATATGTATATTGAGTATCAGTAGTAGTAGTAGTATATATATATATATATACTGTATAATTTGATACGTGTTTCACTGTGATTTGTATTATGTATGGTAATTAGAATATTTTTAACTGGCATAAATTTAGGAAATAAAACATCGCCTTACCTTATTTATTTATACATGAACTCCAATCTTCTTGGTTTTAATGCAAATTCTTCAATTACTTTGTCGTGCAATATTTTATTCTTCTCTAGCGATATTACAATTTCTTTCTCTATGGCAATTCTTGCTGAACTAGACAGCCTTTCCTCTCACATGGTATTCCGTAGGTACGTCTTCATTCTGTTAAGCGTTCAGAAACTCCTTTCCGTTGACACACTGGTTACAGGGATTGTCAAAAGGAGCCGAATTAATCTAATTGTTTTAGGTAAGGCTGTTGTAAGTCCAAGGTCAAGACAAAGCTTTAAAATTTCTTTTGCATGTTTGCACTGACAAAAATCGGAGTCCTGATTGATGTATTTTAATTCTGACGTTAAAGCTTTTACGTCAAATAGATTACTGTACTTATATTCAAGTCCTTCTATTAAGTTTTGAGGGAAATTTTCTTTATATATTGCAAAGATTAATGAATTCAACAGCTCAACAAATGAGAACTCCTGAAGGCATTCAAATCGTTCCTTCAAGGCTGTTACAGAGGTATTCAGAATACTAAAGTAAACTTCTTTAAAGTCTGTCACTTTTCCTGTCTCCTAGAAGGGGGAGGAATGTTCGGACAACTTACTATGTCACGTCTTTTTAAGAATTTCATTATAACTTTTGTCACTGATTTTTCCTTCCAGAAAACTAATAAAATAATAATTTTTTTGGTTGCAAATTCCATGTGCACTATCCTGCAGAGTACTATAGCCGCAAAATGCCAGAGTACAAAAATGTTACGTAATGTTGCAAGAGTGCCACCCCCACACTCCTTTGTCGCAAGAGTGCCAACCCCAACCCCCTTTGTTGCAAGGCACCCACCTTTGTTGCCAACGCCAAAATGAGGTTGCAAGGGGTATGCAACATGGAGTTACCCCCAAGCTGAACCCCCCAAAGAGGAGTGCCAACCTTTGTTGCCAACCACAAAATGGGATTGCAAGGGGTATGCAACTTGGAGGCGGAGTTATCCCCCAAGCTGGACCCCCAAAGGGGCATACCTAACCTAAGAGGCCTCTTTGAGGGAGAAGGGGACGACTCACCCCCCAAAGGGACAGAGAGAAAGAGAGAGAGAGAGAGATAGGAGGAGAGGACCCAGAGGTCCTTGCTCAGCGATTGCCGAGCTCATATGAGTTCTTCAGCCACCCGCAGCCCTCTTATAGGGTCCCAAACAGCCAGTTGGCTGAGTTGCCAGATAGCGCCATGTATTTAACTAATCCTTATATTATTCAGCCATTTGGCTGTTAAGTTGGCAGATTCGTTATTTATTAATTTAATTCATATATTAATCAGCCAGCAGGCGCAACAGCCAGTTGGCTGCTGAGTTGCCAGATATCGCCATGTATTTAACTATTACTTATATTCCAGTTGGCTTAGAAGACTGAACTGTATGCTTCGTTACTTATCTATTCGCTAAATAGCAATTAATTAATTATTCCGTTTTAGAAACAAATGATATAAGCGTGTTCAAGGAATAAATAAAACACCATTACAACGTTCTGTTTGTGAATTAATGGATCTACAATGGGGCATATATATGATCAAATATATGATCAAATAATAGAACGGAAAATATAGTCATACAAAGCATAGTATTAACAAAATATTAGAAAAATATACATTTATATTAATTATATAGAGTCATACAAAACATAGTATTAACAAAATATTAGAAAAATATAGTTATATTATCATGTTATATTATCAAATATTAGTACAGGAAAAATATATAGCTATATTAATTATATATAATCATACAAAACAGTATTAACAAAATAGAAAAATATATAGTTATATTATCATAAGTTATATTATGAAATATTAGCGCAGTAAAAATATATAGTTATATTAATTATATAGAATCATACAAAACTTACTAGTAACAAAATATTATAAAAATATATAATTATATCAAAAGTTATATTATCAAATATTAGTAGGGAAATATATACAAATCGTATAATCATATTATTAAGGAAAATATATATATATATATATATATATATATATATATATATATATATATTAGTATATTCTCTTTACGGCTACGGTACAAAACGCTAAATTCAACGGTGATTGATGCTATATCAACATTTCCATTACTCTGCACGATGTGGTAAAACCGTCCAAGCATCACATCACCGTTTAACTGATATGACGATCTATACTCGTCTAATATAGACTTCAGCTTACGGAATCCGACGATCTCAAACATTCTGTCGAGGATGAAACGGTTTCGTGTAGGAACAAGAATGTCATTATCAGCTGTGTTCTTCCACATCAGTCGTATATCAATACATGGTTGATTGTTATTTACACTCAATGTACAAACAACGGTATATGAGCAGGCGTCACTAATCACATCTCTTATTGCATCTACGTCAGTTGGTATTTTATAACGGTCCTCAGCCCACCTCTCAACCACCACGAAGATTTTATGCATCTCCTCAAGATTTAAATAAATAACGTTGCGTTTGCTCGCAGGCCTACAGATCATTTCAATTACACAGTTAATGGTGCCGATTTCTCGCCTGAATACGCGCAATGACTTCGTCACGGAGACGTCGTACGAGGCGTTGAGAATGCTTCTCAAAGGGAGTTCCATCGTATTCGCAGTAGGAAATTACCAAAATTGCAATAGTTGAAATTTTTTTAAATATTGCCTGATTCTTTCGTAGGTTGTCAAAAATCAATTTAAAAAATTAAATGCTCATAAAATAATAAATTCTTAACATAGCGAGTTTATTTTTACACTCTTATGTAGAGATGCATGCATGGTAAATATTTCAAAGCTATGTTTCTTTTAGTTTTTATTCAAATGAGTATGTAATGAACATCATCTTTGGTTACATTTTGCATTTCGCGTTTCGCGTCTTGCTTCTGTATACATTTCATATTATGTTTAACTTATCGTAGGTTTTTATTTATTCTCTATTCTATATATATATATATATTATATTATATATATATAAAACTCGTATTACCTCTTACAGTCTCTACCACGACAATATTTGCGACAATACTTGGTTTTCCCCACCCACCCCTTTATGCAATATTGTTCACAACAATATTTTATTATATTGCGTCCATACTAAATTAAGTATAAATTTTCGGTTGCAACTTATTTTGCGCCCATACTAAATTGAATATCATTGAAAATTTCACCCTCACCATCCTAGTGGTCAAGAATATTTTAAAAGTTTTTGATTATGCAATAGAATTCGGTGCTTGTAAAGTTATCCGGGGAAGACAAAGAGTTAGAGATATGAAAAAAGATCGCCAGTAGAGTTTCCCTGTTGATCCCATTCAGGCAATATTAAAAAAATTTCAACTATTGCAATTTTGGTAATTTCCTACTGCAGTAGGAAATTGTTGAGAAAATATTCTAAAGCTTCGCCACATATATATATATATATAATATATATATATATATATATATATATATGTGGTGAAGCTTTAAGAATATTTTTGAGAAAATATTCTTAAAGCTTCGCCATATATATATATAATAATATATATATATGGTGAAGCTTTAAGAATATTTTCTCAACAATTTCCTACTGCAGTAGGAAATTACCAAAATTGCAATAGTTGAAATTTTTTTAAATATTGCCTGAATGGGATCAACATGGGAAACTCTACTGGCGATCTTTTTTCATATCTCTAACTCTTTGTCTTCCCCGAATAACTTTACAAGCACCGACCGTTATTGCATAATCAAAAACTTTTAAAATATTCTTGACCACTAGGATGGCGAGGGTGAAATTTTCAATGATACTCAATTTAGTATGGGCGCAAAATAACTTGCAACTGAAAATTTATACTTAATTTAGTATGGACGCAAAATAATAAAATGTTGTTGTGAACAATATTGCATAAACGGGTGGGTGGGGAAAACCAAGTATTGTCGCAAATATTGTCGTGGTAGAGACTGTAAGAGGTAATACGAGTTTTAAATCTACGGAGAGAATATAAAGATACCATTAGTCGCCCAAAGGCTGGACCCGTTATATACTGTTCGAATCGTTGCATCCCATTATATTGGGCAGGTGTTTTTTTTCGATACAAGAAATAATAACGGTTTTAATGTTTTTTAAAAAAAATTAATCAAAACTTAAAATTTGCAAGCGTTTTGAAAATATGCTTAACCTTTGTCTATGGCTCACATGTATATATATATATTATATAATATATATATATATATATCGTGGACGCACTCCTTCGTCGTTATATCTGTTTATGCTTACAATTTCATGGATATGTCTTAATTACAGGAGCGATGCGGAGTTAGCACGTACAATTGCCACTTTTGACGAAAGGATGGCTTCTCCACCCACCCTACTCCGCGCTACAGAAGTCGTGGCATTAGCGCGGTATAGCGAGCGTCAGGCTGTAGAGGAAATAATGTAGGTGCTTTGAAACTAATCACACCGGACAAAAAATTAGTCACCCCTAATAGCACCGATAGTAGGAAGTTCAAGGTCACACAGAGGGCGCTGATGTAGCATTGGTAAGTGACAAGTAGCGGTGACGTAGCACACAGGATCAGATCTGTTTCGTGAGGTGGTGAAGAACAAAGTGTGTTGGATATAGTCTGCAAAATGGGTCGTGAGGCAGACGTTACTCAGTGGCAAAAAGGAGCCATCGTGTTTGGCAGAGCCCACGGACACAAAATGTCTGAAGTAGCCCAATTTGTTGGTGTGTCAACGCGTACTGTCCAGCGAGTTTACAAAGAGTGGTGTAGTTCGCAATCAACTGACAATCGACGGCGTAACTGTGGCCGGAAAACAATTCTCGACAATAGGGGCCGCCGCCATGTTTCTCGTCTAGTAACTGCAAATCGTTTTCAAACCAGAGAACAATTGCTCCAAGAAACCAATGAGGTTCTCCAGCGACCAATTTCCGAACGGACATTGCGACGAGAACTGCATGCGATGGACATCTGGAGCAGGGTACCATGGAAGAGGCCGCTGTTAACAGCAAGTCACAAATTGGCACGTTATAAATGGGCTCAGAGGCACAAAAACCGGACTGCGGCAGATTGGAAACGTGTAATTTGGTCCGATGAGTCCCGTTTTTGTTTGTTCTCCAATGATGGGAGGCGACGAGTACATCGCAGGTCCAATGAAGCCTTTAATCCTGAATGCGGCGAAGGTGTTGTTCAGGCTGGAAACAGAAAGTGAAGCGCAGGAATAGACACCCACGGACTCTGGCGGAACTTCGGGACCGGCTGATGAACGAGTGGCAGCAAATCGATGTTCAGTACATGCACAACCTCTATAGTGAACGCCTTTTATTAATTACTTTCTTCTTTATTTATTCTCTATCGGCTCTCTATTTCATTTATCGTTTGCTTTCTCTACACTCTTTTCTCACCATACCGTATAAATTCCATGGTAGCCACGCCGAGCCAAGACTATGAAAGTCCGTTACAAAACAAAGGGGGAGTTTAACACTCTTTTAACACTTTTTATTATTTATTTAACTCCGAAAATGGTTTAAGTAATTTAGGGGGGGTGCTAGTACGGAATTTTACGATGACATTTTACGTCGGAGAGGAACACAAACAATTAATTAAACTTTACGTTACATGACGCCAACCTTACGCGTAACGCGTTGCCTAGAAGACTGACTCCCTTGTGGGGGTAGTCTGCTCTGTGGGCCTCTGTTCAGGATTGCCAACTCTACCCATTTTAAACAATTTCAATCAAACAAACATACTTTTTCGTAAATTTCACAATTATTAATAAATGATTTACATTAAACATTATAATCTTAATTAAACAGAAATTAATATTCTTAACTAGGCATTACTACACCTCGTAGAGTCTCTGCCTCGCCGGATTCGTGCGGTTATCAAGGCCAGAGGCGCCGTCACACGTTATTAGGTACATTCTGAGAGGGGTGACTAATTTTTTGTCCGGTGTGCTTATATAGATTGTTTTTATATCTCTTGGATTTTAACAAATTGCAATAAAGATATTTTGAAAAATGTGCTTAATCATTGCCTAATGATTCATATATATATATATATATATATACACACACACACATATATTTGCCGCTATACACATTACTTTTAGCAACACCCAGTTTCATACATATATTTTAATTACAGGAGCGATACGGAGCTAGACGATATTATAAACAGTTTTGGGGAAAGGGTGATAAATGAAGTGGTAACCGCCCCGCACAGCGAGTCTGAAGTCGTGGTACTGGCACACAACCGTTCAACCGAGTGCACTGTCATCGAGGAGATTATGTAAGTATTTTTTGAGGATATTAACAAAACGTAATATATTTCATTTTAATAAACAGTAGAAAAACATGTACAAAAAGGGTCAGCGCCCAATTCTTAATTGCTACATATGTATATACAGGTTTACACAATATAGATCTTACACATTACAGGGGGTACTAACATATGGGAACTTTTTTATCTGTCTGCACACATATTTTTCATTCAACTCTGTGTCGCACAAATCGAATAATTTTTAAAAATTCATAAAACCCTTCCCACGTGACATGTGCATGAGAAACAAAATACAATACAATCCACATGTTTCAGTATAAAGTCCTTGGAAACGCTATGGATTCCAAATGATCTAAGACACATGTGATAGCGCTATAAACTGTACAATTGCCGAGTCATTCCACGGTGGAAATCCGAGTGAATCGAAATAGTACAATCTTTCCTTAGTTTTAAAATAGATCGCACACCAATGAATCCCCTCACCCCCCACAATGTCGGTGTTAACGATAATACCGCACCAGTTTCCCGTGCTATGCATCTTCAATATTTCATTTTTCGCATACACACCGATAAATTTTGATCCCACGAAACAGTCACTTTTCATCACTCTCTGAAGTGTATTCGTGTCCATTTTTTAAAATCTGTGGTTATGTTCCGGAAACGGTCAAGTTCTATTAGAGCTTGCGACTCTAGATATACTAGTACACTAATAGGAGCGTCTGTAGGCTTAGTGAACTCTAACCTCACTGAAATGGTGCCCGTCTGATGGGCGTTTAAATGGGTATTTACACCGGCGGTTAAGTCAGGCGTAAGGTCGAATGAGTAAATATTAAACTGTTCCACAAATTCTTTCTGAGTTATCCCGAAACCGATCTCATCACAAGCACCTGTATTATGAGCTAAACTACTATAAGCTCTCGCACAGAGCGGGAACACAGCATCTGATAAGTAATCCATATCCATCACTCCACCCAGGGCGATACCAGTTATGAATAGAGTAATATTTTTAAGCCCGGAATTCTCGAATTTTAAGGCGCTCTTTTTATAATTTCCATTTGTCGAGGCGTGGTCTTGCATTCCAATTAAAATCCTTTTAGGTAGGACTCCAAGAGCAATGTTTTCTATCTGTTTCGATGCCAGGCCTGCCGGGATCGTGTACAGTTTGATCTGTACTCTGTTAATGGGATATTTTACTGTGGAATGTATGAGATCTTTCTCAATTTCTATTTGCTTCGGGGAGCTTAATTTCACTCGGCGTATACACAAATACGTTTCCGTGATGTGTATCACAACGGGTTTCGCGCCTTCTTCTTGATCAGCCCCAGATTTATGCAGATCTCAGGGTTCGTGCGGGTAAGCTTCAATTTCATATCTACTCCGTTCATAAGCAGCTTCTCTTGGAAAGTAAAGTCTGCATGCAGAAATCCAAAGCATTCGAATATCTTTTTTTTAGAATTTTTAAATTTATCCCTTATACTACCCTCGTCTTTAGTGTGGTAATACCACTCGGCAAATAAAAAGGTGTCCTTCGCTTCTTTTGAAAAGTTGAGGACATTTTCCAGGTATGCTCGTAGGTGATAGTACCCCGTGCCTGCCGAGATGTTAGTCTGATTTAAATATACGTCACACTGACTGAATATGGAGTGCAGAAGGTTGGTTTCAGGGTATGCAGCATAATTATCATCGCAATCCGTTCCGTCAGAATGAGCTATGCGAAGTTTAGTATACATGTGCATACAGCTCGGGTCAAAAAAGTAAGGGCCTGAGCTGGGTATCACGAATTCTATAGGGGCACTGGGTGAACTAATTGTGTTTAAAGGGTTAATTGTAATAAAGTCACTGTGCTCAATAGAAACTTGAGTTGGAGGCATCTCAAAGAGGGATAGCTCCGATTTACAGCATTGTGAACTACACGGAAGAATGAAATGTGCCATGGTGAGTCAGAAATAGTGCCACCTCCATCGACGAGTATTACTCAATCCATGAATCGTGAGAGTAGCGTCCTCAGTTTATATCAGTCAAAAAAATGATCGGTCATAGGTTTCATACGCTTAGAGCACTTCCTTTTCGGTTTCCTTTTACGTTTAACGCCACGCGATGGTAACCCCTTCTTCCTAACAGCTCTCTTCTTTCCACCACGTATAGGTAACCCCTTCTTCCTATCAGTTCTCTTCTTTCCACCACACGCATTTTTCTCTTCGCGTCTTTGATGATTTCATCCCGTGTACTTTTTAAATGTTTTTAGAGCTTCTTTAGGCTTAGTTCCCGAGAACATGTCCTCTGCCGCGTTAAAACCTGTTTGTAACGCCTTCCTCCCTAGGTACCTGGCCCCCCTCTTCAGTAGTGGGACAGTGGTGTGTAGTATGGATGAAAATATGGATCCAAGTCCACTACCACGCTGGTGACTTACCCCTCGATATACCGTGAAAGGCTTTCTGGCCATTATAACTCACTGCGTCGAAAGTGCAGCTTCACTGTTAAGCTCCCGTCACCGAATGGGAAATTTTTGCACTCAATCGTTCTTATATATATTAAGATATTAGTTATTAGATTAGTTGCGACATTCACATAATGGGGTAGGTCATATGTAATACTCAAGCTCCTTCCTCTATGGTTGGGGATGTGCGCTACGCGTAGCAGGCGTGCCTGGGTATCCCCAACAAACTGGTGTTCCGCTATATTGCTGTAAATATAGCACATGTCTGGAGGCTGAGAGCTTACATCCAATTTCTCCATCTTCAGCTGATACACTAAGTTGGACAAGTCATCCGGTACCTCGTGAAAGGTGTCTCTTTGGAAGGCTGCTCGATAACGCCCCTCGGTTATAATTTTGAACACTCTTCCGTCTTTAAGATTTCTGTTAACCTTTGATTTTAGCATTAGAGTATGCAGGGCCTCCTTTGTTTACGATTTCGTATAATAAATCATTCGTAAGATTTGAGTTTTTTAAACACATGTTTAAGTCTCTCACAACATCCTCAACCGAACCATAACGACCCGGTCCTAGTGTCACTGTTGTACTGAAAAACTGTGCAACCTTAGTCCGGGCGATACGTATAGTTTCATCCCGAGTTAACCCGGCTTTTGCACACTCACCACAGTTTCTAAGAATCGTAAAACGGTATCTTTATAATCAATATTTAAAAAGAGGTGTCCAGCTGAATTTCACATATCCCCACCTCATACGAATCACGACCCAACTCAATGGGCCCATGGAGTTCTGTTACAAAGTTGGCTAGTGTGTTGTTAGGGTGTACAGACAGGGATGAGGAGGACGGGAGTGTGACGTAGAAATGGTTGGGTGTCATGCTGCATACTAATTAAGCCATTATTGCATCAGCTTTTATATAGGTATTGAAGCTTTCTGGGTAACCTAGCCACTTCACCAGGTACATTTTTCTCTTTCCTGTACCTTTGCTTCCTAAAATTTTCTCAATTTTAAACACATTTTTTCCTAAATTAAATGCCACTTTCTGCAATTCCTCGCGGTAAAAACCTCCCGAGATCTCTTCTCCATTCAAATCTTCAACGTAATACATCATTATCTCACCTTTAGGCTCATAGCTCTAACTTTAAAAATCTCGCGTGTCCATCCTTGCTCAAAACCCTTCGCGAATTTATTTCCCGAACGTGACAGCCTTACATAGTCATTGATTTTGAAACGGCAGAGTGTGGTGGTGGTGGTAGCGGCACTCCATCTCTTCTCGGGCGCTTGCCTCTTTCTAAAACATCGTTAGGCGTTGCCGATCGTGCGATGGTGTGAGCGGTTGTAGGATGAAGCCAATGAATCGAGAACGTTTATATATCTGTACGTGTTTTTATGTGTAAAATATCGGTGCATGCGTTCCTTTATGGTACGTTGAACTCTTTCAGCTAAAGAAGCCTTATGTATAGAATTGGTGTGTAATAGCTGATGTTAAACTCTGACAGCATGTTCTGAAAAGCTCGTCCTATAAATTCTTTTCCCATATCCGTACAAAAATAGCCAGGAATCGGTTTTCTTTCAACATCAGCGTTTTGGCCTTTAGCAACTGTTTCAGGCGATTTATTTTTCAGGGGAATTAGCCACAGGTATCTAGAGAATACATCTATTATGAATAGGATGTAGCGGTAGCCGTCGTTGTACACTGAATATCTTTGCATGTCTGTTAAATCTGCCTGCCAAATAGAGTCAATCGAGGCGGCTGTTGTCTTGGCTGTTTTAAACCTTTTTCTCACCGGTTTATGAAGTGTATAAGCATCCTGGCACGCAAAAAATCTCTCAACATCTTTTTTCCTTACACCATAAGTACCTCTGTACAATCTATTAACACCACCATAGGATGCTGGGCTAGAAATGTCATAATAGTGCTTACTTAATACGTTAGCCATTTGCGTATTTTAGAGGCACGTGGATAAGGTTGGCCGTCTACTCTCTTCTTTCTCCTCTTCAGAGGCACTGCAGCTGCTGGGGCGAAGGTGTACTCAGTTGTGACACGTGCGATGCATGTTCCAAGTCTTTTAACCTATTCAGATTACCTATCAATGTTTTGGGGACATTTATTTGTTGTAGTCTTGCTTTAATATGTCTCCATCCTGCTGGTGAGGGCCTATCCCACTTTCTCACCAGATCATGAACAATATCAACGATATTGGATCCTTGTACCCTTGTTCCATCAACAATGACCTCGCCTGTGTCGGTCCACTGTATGATGGGGTCCTCACTCAATAGATTATAAAGACTTAGCCCTTTATTCCTCAATGTATGGGGAGGCTGTTTTTTAGCACATGTTCGATGTGCTGTGTTCCGCTACTCTTTGGTTGCTCAGGCCCTGTGTCGCTATGCTCGCTACTCGAGCTGTGCCTCACGGTGAGCTCTGTAGGATGCTTATAATCTTCGTACTCATGAAGAAATTTCTGCAAAGCCTCTTGGTACAAGATCCTTTTCTCATCAGGTGCCTTTTCACTGTTTAATAGGGTTAGCAACTCACTTTCCATTCTTTTAAGTCTACTTTTACGGGTTCTAGAACCGCATCTGGACTCCTTTGTAATGAAGCATACACCTCGTGCGGATCACAACCACCTTCTTCATTATATTAATCTAGTCAGTAAAGGCCCAAAATTGAAAATAAGATGGGGAGGAACGAACCGCCTCTTTGTACAATAATACGCTTTTTCTTACCCACAGTCTGACTTTTATGGGCGAGCGTCCGTATTATGTTCTTGTAACGACGTAAGCGAGCTTCTGAGGGATTTCATTGGAACATTACATTTTATAACATTAAGGCAGATTTCACAGATGCATTTTAAAAAGTCAGAGTCGATATTTTTAACAAACATCTGCTGCAATGCTCGAGGCAGTCGTTGATAGATTTTTATTAATTCGCGGTATTTCTTTAGCCTATTCGTCATTCTGGAATATACACGGTTTCAGGTTCGTTTGGAAATATATTCGTTCTTAGAAGCACCCTAAACGTGTTTCGCGGGTGAAGGTCACAAAGCAAATATCCATAACGTTGCTTTGTGACCTCTTTATAAACCTCCAAAAACTCCTTACGCTGATTCGGGAACATTTGACTGGCTAATACCCCAATTTGTGACACATCTCTACGTTGCGCGAATAAGACTAGATATTGCGTATTTAACGACACATCGCGCATGTATCTATTTTTGAAAAATAGATTCTGATTGATGAAGAACACGCTTATGTTAAGGTGGTGGGAGAATACTGTAAATGTCTCGGCAAACGTTTTATCCATCTCCAACATGAGGTCGTCAATTACGATGACTGTATGTTCATTTCCCTTTAACGAATTAACGTCATAGACCCCCTTGTGGAACAAAACCATCTTGGTACTCGTTGAACACTGATTGGTATGTCGAATAGCACCATATAACTTTATGCACAAATTTTGAGAACATTTCCCCCTTTTCTTTAATGATATTAAGCATAAACACCGTTTTACCACAACCTGTCGGTCCAGATATAATACATGTGGATGGGCTCGTGAATCTGAATTTTTCTACAGATTCCATTTCTAACACGTCACACCCCTAAGTGGGTCATTTACAGAATATTACAAATAGCGAGTTCTGCTCCTTATATTTTGTTTTCTTCTTCCACAGAACCGTGAATGACGACGATGTACAGCCCCCATCATCGATATCACGGATGAACCCGTTGACCATGCATCTACAATGCCCATACCCGCCGATGAATCGTCACCAGCGACACCTGTTGCACGTTCAAAGCGGAGACATGATGAAGAGTCCTCCACGTCAGGTATAAAGCGCGTCAGGAACGCGCCGGTTGTTAGACCACCAGTAGTAGAGCCCCAACCCTCAACGTCTTACGCAACCATCCCCACATCAGCTTCTTCAGCCAATATACCCCCTTGTTCATCCTCCACAGTTGCCCCCCGTTCTGTTGAGTCTGCAACAATAGAGCCCCAACCCTCAACGTCTTACGCAACCAACCCCACATCAGCTTCTTCAGCCAATATACCCCTTGTTCATCCTCCACAGCTGCCCCCGTTCTGTTGAGTCTGCAGTAATAGAGCCCCAACCCTCAACGTCTTACGCAACCAACCCCACATCAGTTTCATCCGCCAATATAACCCCTTATTCATCCTCCACAGCTGCTCCCCGTTCTGTTGAGGATGGTATAACGTTCGAGTTGGTGCGCACCGCAACCCCGACCCAGCCTTGACTAGAAATCGGTATATAGTCAGGGTTGATCCTAGATCCATGTATAGCAACGGTATTGAACACGGCTACGTCGCGTTGTACAGCGTATTGTAGAGTTTGCCCTTCAGAACCGCGACGAGCGTGAAGTCAGGACGAGGCTGTCCTTCGGATTCGGCTCAGATGATAACGATGTAGATGACTTTTGGGTAGTAGTACCATTCAGACGTTTGGCGGCTGAAGATGTAGAGTATATATTAGGTCGTATAATGCAAGCCTCCCAAAGTAGTAGCCTTCAATATGGACAACTTCACGGTAAATATTGACCGTGTATTCCGTGTTGCGGGCCATAGTGCCACACCTTACACTCTTAACTTCAATTCTCAGGCTATTTTAGACGGCATATAAACGTCGATCGTGGTTGCGGCTTTATAGCAGTAGTCTTAGCTCGCATGTTTACTGTACTAAATACACACCAACAAAATTTGGTTGCCTACGGTCGTGGAGCGTGCCCGTAAACTAGCTGTAGACTTGAACTTGAGTTTGACTGTAACATGGGTCCTGAAGAGCTGAGAAGGGTAGAACAGGAAATGAATGTCGTATAGTTGTATTTGGACTGGATGATCGTCGTAGACTGTATGTTTTTAAAAGCTGTGTGAGAGATCGTACAAGACCCCTACTTATTTTAGGACTGTCAGGTACAACATATCTTCCCGTCCGTAATATAAGGAGCCTTTACGCGAGTTATGATAAAAGTCGAAAATATGGACGACATCATGATTTGTGTAAGGGGTGTCTCGAGTTTGCGGATGATATAGTGAAACATTGTAAAGATTGCCACATGGTATGTGAGCAGTGTAAAAGCTCCAAATGTGAAAGCCGTGTAGTTGAAGCTGAGAAGAGGGATTGTAATGTGTGTAGACGCACATTTTTCAATAATAACTGTTTTGAGCACCATAAATCAATTGGCACGTGCAGGAAAATGAGAATCTGTGAATGTGGTATGTTTCACATGGATAATTGGGGAAATTTAGCATAAATGATGAAATTCACTGTCCTACATGCCAGAGAATATAAGGCGGATGTAAAGCATGTATGTTATATGAAAGACGCCAAGCCTAAAAAAACCCTTGTATAACTGTATACTACGATATAGAAACATACACGAACGCTGAAACCAAAGAGGTAATTCCACATTTACTTGTGAGCCAGACTATCTGTGATGAGTGTATGGAGATCGAGTGTGATGAGTGTCACAAATGTGGTAAACGGACAAACGTTTTTAAAACGAATGTCCACGATAGTCCTGTGAAACTATTTGTATCCTATATTGTCAAGTTAGCCGACAAGTTCAAAAAAATGACTGTGTATATTCTTGCCCATAACGGGGCAAAGTTTGACACACAGTTCCTTTATAAGGAGCTGCTTGAGCACGAGTCCTCTGAGATATTTACAGGTGACCCATTGAAAAGAGGCAACAAATTAATACAGATGCAAATAAGAGGTAATGTACAATTTAAAGACACTTTATTATTCACACCTTGTAAATTAGCAAAGCTACCCAAGGTGATGGGGTAGCAGCTGAAGTTTCAAAAGGATACTTCCCTTACACATTCCTCACTAGCGAACTTTAAATACGTAGGCTACCTCCACCCAAACATTACTTTAACTATGATTGTATGAGTACAGATGAACGTGAAGATTTTGATCGATACTACAAGTTTTAATGAACGTAATCCTTATAATATAGCTGATGAATGTGAGCGTTATTGCGTGAATGATGTACGCGTGCTTAGAGTATGTTTCCAAGAAGGATGTACATATGCCGTTTCAAATGCGATCCGCTGCAAGTCGCAACCACCATCGCGTCATTATGTTTTACGGTGTTCAAGAATAACTTCATGCCTAAAGCCACCTTAGCCATTATTCCAGAAACAACCCCGCAGTTATGGCACAAGGCTATTTACTGGCTCATACACCTACAGCAGCAGACAGGTGTATACATAAAGCATGCCCGCAACACGGGGAAGTACCCATTAAGATTAATGGTCGTGTTTTTTGGGTTGATGGTCTAAGTGAAAACCGTGTCACTGGCGAGAAGACTGTGTACTCCTTTAACGGTTGCTGGTGGCATGGATGCCCCCGTCCTGAGTGTGGAATCGTAGGAGATATCCACGGTAGATCTCCTGCCGACTGTCTTGCGTGGACGCGCACCCGCGATCAACTTATAGCTCCCAGTTCACTCACAAAGTCTTGTGGGAGCATGAGTATGATGCACGGATGGAGACAGACGGGCGTCGTACCGTGAAGAAATAAACACGATCAAGCGTTCAATGGTACTGGACCTCTCAAATGCGGTGATAGCTTGTTCGGTGGGCGTACAAATCCCTTCAAGCTATACTTTCCACCTACGGAGGGTGTGAAGCTCCACTACTACGATTTCTGTTCTTTATACCCCTACGTGATGAAGAACAATCCGTACCCCGTGGGCGCCTGAAAAATGTGGGACCTAGCCTACCCTCCATCAACGAGTTTTCAAGAAATTTGAACGCACTTTGGCCTTTCTTTCGTAGACGTGCTCCCCCTACCGATTTATGGATGCCGATCTTACCCGTTGTCATAGATCACAAACTTATGTTTCCCCTGTGCGTGAAGTGCGCGGAAGAGAATAATGGTGATTGTGACCATACACCCACCAGCGTAAGATCAGAGGTGTATACACAAGTCCTGAGCTGGCCCTAGCCGTACGCCATGGGTATAGAATAATGAAGATACATGAGGTGTGGAGGTTTCAGAAGCTACCCAACCTTTTCACGCCATATATAAACGCATTTTTGAAGGATAAGGTTGAGGCGTCAGGGTATCCGCGAGGGGTTGAAACCGAAGACGAAAAAACGTCTTATATTCAGCGTTACCGCGACCACGAGGTATACAACTTGATCGTACCCAAATTGTAAAGAATCCTGGCAAGCGCTTTAGTGCAAAATTGTGCTAAACAGTCTTTGGGGAAATTTGCACAGAATACTGGTAAAGGGAACGTTCATTTGGCGCAAAGTTATAGTGAAGTCTGGGATTACGCCAACGCACCCGATAAAGAGTCATGGAGATTGTGAATGTAGGTAATACTTACATAATAAAGTACAACAATACTGAATTGGCCACAGATACCTCACGGGTTACAAACATCCTGTAGCCAGCTTCACAACAGCCTATGCCCGCATCAAACTTTGGGGTCTATTGCATTCTCTTGGGCGGAGGTATTGTATGCCGATACAGATAGCGTGATATTCACAGCAGGAGGGTGAATACATGCCTGCTATTGGGGAGTTCCTCGGTTAACTGACGAGATCAAGGATGAGTATGGGGACAACGCATACGCCGACTCGTTTGTGTCAACAGGGCCAAAGACCTATGGGGTACGGGTGAGGATAGGGAATGAAACGAAGTATATCGTGAAGGCTAAGGGTATCACGCTTAACCAAGCGAATCGGCGGGTCGTCAACTTTGATTCGCTGAAGGAGTTAGTGTGCTTGGATGATGAGGGTGATCGGCCGCCCCAACTGACTGTAGGCACCCACAATTTTCGGGCGCAGAAGCTGGGGGTCGTGAAGGAACTTAGGGGTACAAAGGTGTGCCGTAACACCTATAGGAAACGTTACCAAGTGCCTGGTACCTATGACACCGTGCCCTTTGGATACCATAGTCTTTGATATGTCTATTGCTAACTTATTTATTACATGTATTTGTAAATATGTACATCCTGATTATTTCGTTTATTAAATAAATCGTGTTTCACTTTCGTGTGTGCGTATGTGCAGTAAAAGTTATGCCCCGCCCACTGTAAGATCGACGGCGTGATTCATGCCGCAACCTGAGCAGGCCTCTATCCCCGCGTTCTCAGTTGAACTCTGTATACCCTTGAGCTCAGACGTGTATTCTCGCGCGTAGGAGAAAATGACCACCTTTAATATCGCGTGTTCAATATTTATGAAGTGATATTCAGCCAAGTGTGTAGCTGTAGTGGATACTGAAAAACTCCCTATTCCCGCCTCCTTTGACTCTTTTAAAGCTGCATTGAATCGGGCGAATGGTCAGGCTATTCAAATATTCTACGGCTATTCTGGCGAGGGGGTTGTAGGATTTCGCAGTACAGACGATGTACCGAAGTATGTTATAGAACTAAGTTTATAAAGGCTCACATATACCGCGTGGTAGAAGAAGCGGCACGCTCAGAAGATAGACAACAGTTATGGGTAGTGAGTCTTGAGGATGAGTGGTGTGATAAGCGTTATTATATCATGCTACACCATGCCGATTACTCGTACCCTAAGTCTGAAAATGTGAATCTTGTCATCATGGACAATCTTAAGTATTTTTACCACTACATTAATATATATCATGATGAGGTTTGTAGTGAGGTTGTGGCTAATGGGTTGTGTGAATTTTTAACATATTTTAAAGATGAGTATCGCCTGTTACACAAAAAGGATAAATATGAACATATGTTTCTCTCTAATAGCGCCCCGCAATGTGAAGACGTTTAGGAGAGATAAAACATCATAAAATGTGTTTAGCTGGTGAAATTTACCCTGAGGGAAACTGTCTGGTGCGTATTCGGGGAAGTGGTAGTGATAAAACATTAAAACCGAAATTAATTCTGGTATCGGAAAATTTCTCAAGACACCTGCCCAATATAATGGGATACAACGATTCATGTTGGGTCAGCGCCGTACACGTTTCATTAGATTATGGTGCGACTCACTCCTCACGGAGCATACGAGTTCGAACAAACCCATTCACGTTTCATCAGGGTGATTCACCCGCCTGTCGACCCGATCCTGCCTACTTGCCTGCATCCTGTGGCTCATAGTCTTCTCAAAGCTTGCGCCGAGTGGTTGTGTCATCTCGATCCGTGTGAACGTGCGAATACGATGGAACTCCCTTTGAGAAGCATTCTCAACGCCTCGTACGACGTCTCCGTGACGAAGTCATTGCGCGTATTCAGGCGAGAAACCGGCACCATTAACTGTGTGCTTGAAACGAACTGTAGGCCTGCGAGCAAACGCAACGTTATTTATTTAAATCTTGAGGAGATGCATAAAATCTTCGTGGTGGTTGAGAGGTGGGCTGAGGACCGTTATAAAATACCAACTGACGTAGATACAATAAGAGATGTGATTAGTGACGCCTGCTCATATACCGTTGTTTGTACATTGAGCGTAAATAACAATCAACCATGTATTGATATACGACTGATGTGGAAGAACACAGCTGATAATGACGTTCTTGTTCCTACACGAAACCGTTTCATCCTCGACAGAATGTTTGAGATCGTCGGATTCCGTAAGCTGAAGTCTATATTAGACGCACGTATTACAGACATGGTTTATTTTGACACGGTACTTGAATACGCTTACACCGCTCTGCTTGAGAGATTTGTTGAATGTAGGAATGAGCAGAGGGAGAACGGACTAGCTTTGGAAGCATATTTAAAAGGCTTAGATTCTTCGAAATATCCTGAGCTTTGGTACAAAACGCTTGAGAGGTACAGAGCTGAGCTCGCTTACACTGTTCACCCTGAAGAACTGTACCTCTATATAGTGGATAGGTGTCGTAATAATTTGGTAGAATATTTCAATTGCCGCTATGTCGAGTGAAGAAAGTTCACGATTGAAAAGTTCGGGACGATAAGAAAAAATCCCCGATTGGAAAGGTATGATTATAATGTAACGGTCAACGATGACGTTTTTGTGCGTGTTTTTGAATGTTCTAGCTGCGCTTAAAGACAACTTGCCTGCCGAGTGTAAAGTGGGTAAAAAAAGAGTATTAAACGAGTGAAAGCCATTTATATCGAGTATAGATCGTCATATCAGTTAAACGGTGAGGTGATGCTTGGACGGTTTTACCACATCGTGCAGAGTAATGGCGATGTTGATATAGCATCAATCACCGTTGAATGTAGCGTTTTGCACGGTAGGCCGTAAAGAGAATATATATATATTTCCTGTAATAATATGATTATACGATTTGTATATATTTTCCTGTACTAATATTTGATAATATAACTTATGATAATATAACTATATATTTTTCTAATATTTTGTTAATACTGTTTTGTATGATTATATATAATTAATATAGCTATATATTTTTCCTGTACTAATATTAATTTGATAATATAACATGATAATATAACTATATATTTTTCTAATATTTTGTTAATACTATGCTTTGTATGACTATATTTTCCGTTCTATTATTTGATCATATATTTGATCATATATATGCCCCATTGTAGATCCATTAATTCATAAACAGAACGTTGTAACGGTGTTTTATTTATTCCTTGAACACGCTTATATCATTTGTTTCTAAAACGGAATAATTAATTAATTGCTATTTAGCGAATAGATAAGTAACGAAGCTTACAGTTCAGTCTTCTAAGCTAACTGGAATATAAGGAATAGTTAAATACATGGCGATATCTGGCAACTCAGCAGCCAACTGGCTGTTGCGCCTGCTGGCTGATTAATATATGAATTAAATTAATAAATAATGAATCTGGCAACTCAACAGCCAAATGGCTGAATAATATAAGGAATAATTAAACACATGGCTCTATCTGGCAACTCAGCGTGGCTGATTAATATATGCTTAATTAAAATACATGGCGCTAACTGGTAACTCAGCAGCCAATTGGCTGTGGCGCCTGCTGGCTGATTAATATATGAATTAAATTAATAAATAACGAATCTCGCAACTCAACAGCCAAATGGCTGAATAATATAAGGATTAGTTAAATACATGGCGCTATCTGGCAACTCAGCCAACTGGCTGTTTGGGACCCTATAAGAGGGCTGCGGGTGGCTGAAGAACTCATATGAGCTCGGCAATCACCGAGCAAGGACCTCTGGGTCCTCTCCTCCTATCTCTCGCTCTCTCTCTTTCTCTCTGCCCCTTTGGGGGGGTGAGGCGTCCCCTTCTCCCCCAAAGAGGCCTCTTAGGTTAGGTATGCCCCTTTGGGGGGTTCAGCTTGGGGGATAACCCCGCCTCCAAGTTGCATACCACTTGCAATCCCATTTTGGGGTTGGCAACAAAGGTTGGCACTCCCCTTTGGGGGGTTCAGCTTGGGGGTTAACTCCAAGTTGCATACCCCTTGCAACCTTATTTTGAGGTTGGCAATAAAGGGGAGTGGCACTCTTGCAACATTACGTAACATTTCTGCACTATAGCATTTTGCGGCTATACTACTCTGCACTGTAAAACACTGTAAAAGAAGATTAAGTTTAAAAAAAAGAGATTTGGCAATTGAGCGCAGCATTTTGGACTCCTCTCTTTCGACGCAGATGTGACAGATTTTACATAAAATGAACACTTTCCATATGTTGTGTATTAAATTTCCTAAAATTTACTGTGCTCTGCAAAAGTAGAATATTTAGAAATACCCAACTGCCAGTATGATATGCAAATATTGCTTTTAAATGTTTAGTAATTAAAGAAAATAACATATATTTGGCACAGCAGCAAGTCGTCAGGTAGATACGAATTTGCCTGACTTCGAACATTAAAAACTTTGTTATTCGATGGATACAAAGTAATAAATCAGTTAAAATACTAATTAACTTTACGTATAGTGAATATCCAAATTACTTTATAACATTATAAATAAATGGATCGTTTAAACTATTTCCACCCAAGCTTCAGAGAGGGGGGACATAGTTTAAAAGGTCAATATTAGGGGGAAAATAATTTAACAGGTTTTACTTATCTTATTTACATAATAGAATTTTTAAGATATGTATATAAGATACATATCTTGAAAAATTCTATTATATTCTATCATATTTCCAGTTTATAGAGAACCATTATTTACATAGAATAAGGTGACCAGAGTCCCGAATTTATGACGTGTCCCTCTTTTCAAAATGTCCCGAAAATGTCCCGCATTTGGAGCAAATTTTCATAAATGTTCCGCTTTATTAAAATTACTGTTACATTAGACATTAGCTGTCCTTTATGAATTAATAGAATTATGCCACATTCCGAATTCCAAATCTAAATACTAACTTGCAAACTGAACTGGTACGATGCATGTCGCCGTGCGGCAGTGCCGTGATTCCCGACTAGCGTTTCAGTGTTTCATTAGCGGCCTCTGTGTAAAGTTGTGTTGTAATGTAACGCTTTTCTGTTTTTATATTTGCTTAATTAATAACCTTAATTAATTTTTATCTCTGCATCCTTTTTTTTTCTTTTGCAGCTAGGTTAAACTTTTTCGTTTGAAGGGTAAGGAAAGTTATTAATTGTATCGTACGTAAGGTCGTAGGCCTAGTTTGACGACACAAAATGTCTAAAACTAAAAGGAAGTGTACATTTAATGTACATCTGCAGTCTGAATATCCATTTATTACAAAAACAACAACAGAAAGTGATGTACGATGTGAGAAATGTAGAAGTGACTTCAGCATTGGACATGGTGGGATTAATGATATTACTAAGCATCTTGGCTCAAAAAGACACAAATCGGTTGATATCGGTGCTTCATCTAGTAAGACAGTGAGTGATTATTTTAAAAGTGTGACGCCTAGTAATAAGGGTTTAGAAGTAGCTGCTGCTGAGGGGTTGTGGGCTTACCATACAGTCAGGGAAAATCAAAGTTTCAGATCTACTGACTGTGCAACAAAAACCTGTATAGAGTTCTACACTATGTTGAAATCAACTTCGGAGTTACTTCAGAAGATTTCATCTACTGAAAAGTATGGGAATTGAAAAGCAAGTACGATAATATTGTGTATTGGTATGTCATAGATATAAGCCATTCTCAGTTGAGTTAATTTTTTTCATAATTATATAATCAAGAGAAAAATACAAGCAGTGAAGTAATAATTATGTTCCATATATATAAGGTAGAGAGGTGTCCCTATTTGGCTCCTGAAAATAGTCATTTTAGTTTATAACTCCAAAAATAGAAAAATGTCCCACTTTTTGCTCCTAAAAATATGGTCACTTTAACATAGAATAAATTTTGAACGCCCTGTTAGGTCAACTGTACACCCTTGACGATTGGTTAGGTTTAGTCGTGAAATTTTTCTTAAAACTAACGCAAATATTACGACTAAACCTAACCAATCGTTAAGGGTATACAGTTGACCTAACCGGGCATTCTAATTTTATCCTATGTAAATAATGGTTCTCTATTTATTATGTTTTCAATAAATAATAAATTTGTTGTTATTGTTTTCTTATCTTAATGTTGGGGGTGAAATAGTTTAAAAGATCCTAAATAAATCATAAGATTTACATCATAACATGTTTCAAAGAGAGACGTCAGGCTTAAAATTGTTTGCCTTACAAGACGTGGAATTGTGCATTTTTATGCAAGTTGTAAGGCTTTGTTATTTGAGAAGATGCATAATAATACAGTAATAATTAACTTGGAGCAAGTATAGTTTACGTCCCCCTGTGGTGCCTAGTGTAGTTTATGATATATCCACAGGGGAATAATAAGTTGCTGAGGCTTTTAATCCATGATGAGGTATAGCAATATACGAAAGGCCTTAGAATCAATATTATTTCCCTGTAGGTGTGTATCATAATCAATTTCATGTGTTTAACTGAAATTAATCCCATATATTAGGGTGGTCCAAAAAAAGTTTTTCATTCTTCATTCTCACCCTCTCATTCTGTTGCGGGTGATTACAAATGATCTTTCCAATTTTAAACATTTACTGTGAAAAAACTAACAAAGCTACAGCGAAAAGCAAGATATATAAATAAAGAACTCAAAAAGTTTTATTTACAAGCTGTTGAAGTTCAGTATGAGCTTCTTTAGTGGCTCTACAAATATCAAAGCGGTAATCTGTTTCCCTCCATACATTTTGCAGCATCTCATACTAAATTTTTCTAACAGCCTCACGTATCCTTTCCTTCAAATGTTCCAAAGTTGTTGCCATTGGTGGAACAAAACCTTCATTTTTGACATACCCCCAGAGGAAGAAGTCGAGACGGATTAGATCAGGCGAACGAGCCGGCCAAGGAATGGGCCCCCACGCCCGATCCAACGATCAGGCAATTGCTCATTCAGGAATATTGTAACCTCAAAAGGAGCCACAAAGGAGCTCATATTGAACTTCAACAGCTTGTAAATAAAACATTTTGAATTCTTCTTTATTTGGATATCTTGCTTTTCGCTGTACCTTTGTTAGTTTTTTCATAATAAATGTTTAAAATCGGGAAGGTCATTTGTAATCATCCTGTATATATCGGGTGGCCCAAAAAAAATGGCACCAATTTTGAGAAGTGATATCTCAATAACCATTGCAGCTAGGGACTTCACAAAACAACCAAATGAAAGATAATTCTTTTCTC
>JAJOZX010000045.1:2242500-2462500 GCA_023014485.1 Bathynomus jamesi | reverse complement strand
CCGCGACAACTCCATGAAAAACCGCTGCATAGCCCTAAGGTTACAGTTTGGTGCGCGGTGGGAAAGTTTGGCGTCATCGGTCCCTATTTCTTCGAACAAAATGGGGTTACCGTTACCATAACATCTGGGCGTTACATTGAGATGGTGAACACCTTTTTCATCCCTGAGTTACGAAGAAGGCGTATTGCTCGTCGACATTTGTGGTTTCAGCAAGATGGGGCCACGCCACACACCGCCAGAGCGTCAATGGCTGTTCTTCGCCCCCTGTTTCCCAACCATCTCATTTCGAGATTTGGTGACATTGCATGGCCCCCTCGGTCCCCTGACTTGTCCACATGTGACTTCTTTCTATGGGGGTACCTCAAGTCACGTGTCTACGAGGACAAGCCCCGTACATTAGATGCATTGAAGGAAGCGATCCGTCAACAAATCATCCAAATCAACAGAGACCTGCTGGGAAGAGTGGAGGCCAATTTTCGTAAACGCCTTCAACAATGCGTCGACGGCCAAGGACATCATATGCCAGATATAATTTTCGGTACATGATTATTATGACATGAAATGCTATGTTCTTACGAATGTTGTTCTACCAATATATTTTCTTTACAAAAATAAATATAATTTTCCTGATTATTCCAAAAACACTTGGTTCCCGTGCCCCACCCTATATAAAGGAGGGGACAGATCTCAAGCAAAGAACTATAGACCAGTGTCATTGACGTCCCACCTCACCAAAGTATTTGAAAGAATAGTTAGACAGAAAATTTATGATTTCCTGGAGACACGGGAAAGATTCAACGAAAATCAGCATGGATTCCGATCAGGTAGATCATGCCTATCACAACTAATAGAGCACTACAACAATATCCTAGATGCATTGGAAGGCAATGACAACTACGATGTTATATACACAGATTTTGCTAAAGCTTTCGATAAATGTGACCATAATATAATAGGACATAAAATTAAAGACATGGGAATAACAGGCAAAGTGGGAAAATGGATCTACAACTTCCTTAGTGATCGTCTGCAGGTCGTCAAAATTTAAGGTATATCATCATCAGAATCGGAAGTACGCAGCTCAGTACCACAAGGGACAGTACTGGCCCCACTCCTGTTCATTATCATGCTAACAGACATAGACAGCGGAGTAAACAGCAATAGTATCGTAACATCCTTTGCAGACGATACAAAGATCAGCAGAAAAATCAGCAATGTACATGACGTGGAGGCCTTGCAGAGGGACACGAACAAAATATACAAATGGTCAGAAGACAACAACATGTCATTCAACGCCGAGAAATTTCAGCTCTTGAGATATGGTAGAAAAGAAGAACTTAAACAGACTGCATATTATGCTCCAGATAGACAGGAAATTCAGAGAAGCATGAAAGCGATTGATCTCGGGATAATAATGACAGATGATGCGAAATTCGAAACACAAAATCAGATAGCGATAAATAAAGCAAAAAGAGTCGCCGGACAGGTTCTAAGAACGTTCAAGAGAAGGGACAGAACAGTAATGATTCCCCTGCTAAAAACACTGATTATACCAAAACTTGAATACTGCTCAGTTTTGACGTCCCCATATAAAAAGGTAGAAACTAATAAACTAGAAGAAACGCAAAGGCATTTCACAGCCAAGATTGATGGCTGCAAAGAACTCAACTACTGGGAAAGACTACGTAAACTAAATCTGTACTCACTGGAAAGAAGAAGAGAGAGGTACATCATAATCTACATATGGAAAATGATCGAAAAACTGGTACCAAACCTAAAACTAAACCCAATTACCATTCAAACAACACTGGAAAATAGGAAAGGCAGAATGTGTAGTGTTCCCAATTTAAAAGCACGACAAGGGACCTCCTCAACCCTGAAGGAAAATAGCTTGGTTGTCAGGGGGCCAAGACTTTTGAACCAGCTTCCTAAGGACCTCAGAAACGTAACGGGGGTCAAAGTTGAAGTCTTCAAGAAAAGACTGGATGCCTGGCTCAGGACAGTACCAGATGAGCCGGGCGTGCCTGGCTATGTACGGTGGAGAGCGCAAGAAAGTAACTCGCTCCTCCACCAGGCCAGACCTAGAGGCGGGGCCACCAGCTTGACCTCCGTGTGAAGAGAGACCAACACACGAAACAACATAAGGTTCATAAGGTTCATAAGGTATATGCGTGACAGTTTGGCGTGCTCTGTGAGCAGGGACTCCATCTTTTTGGAAAGTATATCTTTCACTCTATCTAACTGATATTCGACGAATTAGTGGTGAAAGATGTACTTTCCAACAAGATGGAGCTCCTGCTCACAGAGCACGCAAAACTGTCACATCCCTTGAGAACGAAACACCGGATTTTATCGAACCTAATATATGGCTGGCTAGTAGCCCCGATCTTTCACCACCAGATTATGGTGTTTGGGAAGCCCTAAAGTCTAAAGTTTACATCCCTGGTACCAATATAAGAGACATAGATGAACTACGGGAAAGAATTCTGCTAAGCTGGAAGAAGGTGTCTCGACGATACATGAACAGGTGTATTGATCAGTGGCGTCCATGTTTGGAGGCCTGCATTGAGCAGGAAGGGGGACACATTGAGCAACTTTTCAATTAAGACGAACAACATGGTAAGGTAGGCATCTATGAAGTTTGAGAGCTCTAGTCCCATTACTTTTTTTAATATGACAGTTTACCTCTAAGGGGTCACTTTTTTTTACCCACCCTGTATATATATATATATATATATATATATATATATATATATATATATATATGATACACACAGACCGTGCATGAAACAAGGAACTCTTCTTGGAAAATTAAATCCATTATAGTCCGAATAAGTAATGGTAAATGACAAACAGTATAGTTTTTTTCTTTTCATGATGTTAGCCCAACGTGGGCAACGGGTCACTCGCAAAGAGGCCCCAAAAATATAGCTTCCCTCACCAACTATCTGCAAAGCAGATAGGATCCTGTCCCAAAGCTGGATCCTATCTGCTTTGCAGATATTTGGTGAGGGAAGCTATATTTTTGGGGCCTCTTTGCGAGTGACCCGTTGCCCACGTTGGGCTAACATCATGAAAAAGAAAAACTATAGTGTTTGTCTTACTTATTCGGACTATAATGGAATTAATTTTCCCAGAAGAGTTCCTTGTTCCATGCACGGTCTGTGTGTATCATAAAAAACCTCAGGAGACCATTCTGAGTTCAATCCCATATATAGTACTGTAACAATAGAGTTAAAAATTAAAATAATTTCAAGAAGACATGCGGCTTGCTGGACCGCTTGCATATGATTTGCTTCAAGAATGCTTCAGAGATTTAACATGTTAGATACACACGTTGCATTATTACTTACAAATGAAAATTTACAATTCTCAACTAGGATCACCTGAAGATGAGGGCCCCCACGTATTCTTGTTTTTTGCTTTACAGTACCAAATAGAATAATAAATTAAATTGAATGCCCGGTTAGGTCAACTGTACGCCCTTGACGATTGGTTGGGTTAAGTCGTGATATTTTCGTTAGTTTTAACATCATTTGGTAATTGAAGCTGGGGCCCTGATCTTCAGGTGATCCCTCAACTATACTTATAGCAGGAAATATATTTATGGAGAAAACTTTTAAAACTATCGAAAAAATCTTCATTACTAAATTTAACAATAGTGCATCAGACATTTCAGAACTTAAGTCAAGAGCACTGTGATAATTTATAGGTATATTAATTCAGATTCAAAACTGTAAGTAACCAAATCTCGCTATGTATTTATTATTACTGTATATTTAATCTGTTCGACTGTGTTAAATAGCTTTATCTGTATAACACTAAGAAGAGTTTGTAATATACTGTAAGATAACTATATATAATATTGGTTATAATCAACCATGCTTTAAATTAATTTTTCAAGAGTAATCATTTGCCTCTCTTCATATAAACTGTTAACTGACCAGAACAAGACCAGCGCGCATAAGCAAAAAGAGAAGCTCTAAAAAATACTTCAGAATATATTTTCATCCAGATTGTTTTTCCATAAAAACTCGTACCGTGTAATGAGTACTCAAAATTACTTTTCATAAGTTCTTTTAAAGGATTTTACTGTATTAATTTTTTCCTACGCCAGGCACCTAAACAGGAACACATATTCACAGTTATATTTAATTGCAAAACTTAAGCATGAATACGTGCTTACAGTTACTTTATTTTAATTAGAATTTCAGTTTATATCATTCTGTGCTATGTATATTATGCATTTAGCAAGTTATAAGACTTTATAGGTAATACTTATCTAGAAGAATCCATATAGTTTTCGTTGTTAAAGCGTTACGCCTAAGTTACGCAGCTAAGAGGGAATAAAAATCAACAAAAAGTTACGGAATTGTTACGGAAGGAATTTTTTTAAACATAAAACGTTACGGTACAAAAAAGAAGAAAAAGAGTTTTACTTCTGTTAAGTCTAAAAAAGTTATGCTAATGTTGTGTACTGAATTCAGTGTTACATAAACGTCACGTTGTGATACTGATGTTCAATATGCATGTAAAAATATATAAGGGTGTAGTTTGAGTTTGTGTGGTGAACAAAAATCACTTTGTGAAAGTTTTTTGGAGTATGATTCCAAATATGTAAATAAAATACTGTAGTTGTTTTATACCTCGTTAACCTCGTTGATGTTCTGTGCGTTGGTCTCTCTTCACATGAAGGTCAAACTTGTGGCCCCGCCTCTAGGTCTGGCTTGGTGGAGGAGCGAGTTGCTCTTGCGCTCTCCACCATATATAGCCAGGTACACCCGGCTCATCTGGTACCGTTCTGAGCCAGACATCTAGTCTTCTCTTGACGACTTCAACTTTGACCCCTGTAACGTTGCTGAGGTCCTTTGGAAGCTGGTTTAAAAGTCTTGGCCCCCTGACAACCAAGCTATTTTCCTTCAGTGTTGAGGAGGTCCCTTGTCGGGCCTTTAATTTGGTAACACTACACATCCTGCCTTTCCTATTTTCCAGTGTTGTTTAAATGGTAATTAGGTTTAGTTTGAGGTTTGGTACCAGTTTTTCGATCATTTTCCATATGGTGTACCTCTCTCTTCTTTCCAGGGAGTACAGATTTAGTTCACGTAGTCTTTCTCAGTAGTTGAGCTCTTTGCAGCCATCAATCTTGGCTGTGAAAAGTCTCTGAGTTTCTTCTAAACTATTAGTTTCTTCCTTTTTATATGGGGACGTCAAAACTGAGCAGTATTCAAGTTTTGGTAGAATCCGTGTTTTTAGGAGGGGAATCATTACTGTCCTGTCCCTTCTTTTGAACGTTCTTAGTACCTGTCCCGCGACTCTTTTTGCTTTATTTATCGCTATCTGATTATGTTTCGAATTTTGCATTATCGGTCATTATTACTCCCAGATCGATCGCTTTCGTGGTTCTCTGAATTTCCTGTCTATCTGGAGCATAATATGCAGTCTGTTTAAGTTCCTCTTTTCTACGATATCTCAAGAGCTGAAATTTCTCGGTGTTAAATGTCATGTTGTTGTCTTCTGACCATTTGTATATTTTGTTCGTGTCCTTCTGCAAGGCCTCCACTTCATTTACATCGCTGATTTTTCTGCTGATCTTTGTATCGTCTGCAAAGGATGTTACTATACTGTTGCTGTTTACTCCGCTGTCTATGTCTGTTAGCATGATAATGAACAGGAGTGGGACCAGTACTGTACCCTGTGGTACTGAGCTGCGTACTTCCGATTCTGATGATGATATACCTTGAATTTTGACGACCTGCAGACGTTCTCTGCGGAAGTTGTAGATCCATTTTCCCACATTGCCTGTTATTCCCATATATTTCATTTTATGTGCTATTATACCATGGTCACATTTGTCGAAAGCTTTAGCAAAGTCCGTGTATATGACATCGTAGTTGTCAATGCCTTCCAGTGCATGTAGGATATTGTTGTAGTTCTATTAGTTGTGATAGGCATGATCTACCTGATCGGAATCTGTGCTGATTTTCGTCGAATCTTTCCCGTGTCTCCAAGAAATCATAAATTTTCTATCTAACTATTCTTTCAAATATTTTGGTGAGGTGGGACGTCAATGACACTGGTCTATAGTTCTTTGCTTGAGATCTGCCCCGTCCTTTATATATAGGGACAATGTTTGCTCTTTACAAGATGCTCGGTATTTCCCAGTGTCTAGGGATCTTCTCCATATCCAGTATAAAGGTGTAGCTATTTCATTTTTACTGTTAATAATGCATTCCAATTGTCGAGACCTGCAGCTGAATGTGGTTTCATTTGTCCTATAGCTCTCGCTACATCTTCTGGGGTAAAATCAAAGTCTGTTATACACTCTCCTTGCAATTTCTCTTCAAAGAATGTATCTATGTCAGGTATCGCTTTGTCACTTTTTGGAGTACAGAAGACTGATTTATACTGGGCTCTCAATGTTTTAGATATTTCTTTTAGATCCTCGGTTAGTTCATTATTTTTCTTCCTTAAGGGTCCAATAGCGGCGCGCGTTTATATTTTCCTTTTCGCATAGCTGTCGAAGTATTTTGGATTTTCCTTTATTGCTTCTACCGCCTTTTCCACTTCCCTCTCTGTATGGTCCTTAATCAGGGCTTGTATTTCCCTCCAGTTTTTCTTGTATTACTTTCCTGGCATTATCTCCGCAGTTGGCTTACTTCACCTCTACTCTCTTTCTTTTGCGGAATATTCTTCTCTTTTGTCTCTCTAGCCAGCTCCTCTTTCCTTTGGGCTGTGATTTCGAGGCATATTTTTCTAAAATTTTCAGTGTTTTTTCTTCCAAGGTTGTTAGCATTGTTTCAGTTGTTTTATTCTCTAAACCTGTTCTCCACTCTATTTGGGCCATGTGCGATCTGATTGCTTCCCAATTTATAGTCTTGGAGTTTAAGTTAAAGGCTCCAAATTTGCTTCTTTCCTCAATATGTGTATTGTCTTTTAATGTTGTCGTCATATTTGTTGATATCTCGATTAAGTTGTGGTCTGAGATAATGGTTGGGGTTATTTTTATATCAGCAATCAAGTTCGTGTTATTATATACTAGCGGAGCGACCAGGCGTTGCCGGATGGATGTTGAACGCTATATATATATATATATATATACAGGGGTTGGACAAAATAATATGAACACCTTGATAAATGGCGCTTTTTATTCTTAATATGGAGTTGGTCCTTCTTTAGCGGCAATAACAGCTGCAATGTGTCGGGGAATTGATTCATACAGCTTTTGGACAGTGGCTAGAGGAATCCTGAGCCATTCTTCGAGCAAACCCTGCTCCAGTTCCTCCAAAGACGCCGGCGGTGGGAATCGGCTTCTGACCTGCTGCTCCAACTGACACCACAGATGGTCGATAATGTTAAGATCCGGGGATTGTGGAGGCCAATCCAAGCGTTCTACTTCACTAACATGCTCTTCAAACCAGTTTTTAACGACCCCAGCGGTGTGGATTGGTGCATTATCATCCTGGAAGACGGCGCCGCCATTGGGAAACAGCGTTTGGACCATGGGATGGACCTGGTCAGCCAATATTGACAGATAGACCTGGGCGTTAACCCTACCATGCAGTATTACAGCTGGGCTGAGTATTCCACGATATTGCTGCCCAAACCATCACAGATCCGCCTCCATGCTTAACGGTTGGGGTCAGGCAGTCGGGGTCATAAGCATCTTTAGGCTGTCTCCAGACGTAAACTCGACCGGAACATGGAAATAGCGTAAAGGAGGATTCGTCGGAGTAGACTACATTCTTCCACCGCTCCATTGACCAATTCTTATGGTCATTACACCATTTTCTGCGCCGCTCAATGTTGATGTGCGAAAGGAAGGGTTTGGCAATTGCAGCCCTCCAATGGTATCCAGCTCCATGGAGCTCGCGACGTACAGTTCTGGTCGATACCGGGCTTGCAAGATGCTGGTTAAGCTCTGCAGTCACTTTTGGAGCTGTGGTCTTATGGTTCTTTGTCACAATGCGCTTTAGCACCCGGCGGTCTCGATCACACAGCTTCTTCTTGCGTCCACTATTGCATTTGTCGGTGCTTGTCTTTCCATGGTTTTGGTATGCAGACATGACCATAGAGACAGTTCCTCTGGATACATTGAACATCTGAGCGGTTTTCGTCACCGATGCACCAGCCATCCGCGCTCCGACAATTTTCCCTCTTTGGAAGTCTGACAGGTCTTTCATAACTGCTAATTCAAATTCACTCAGATCTGTAAAAACAATGTGAGGGTTATAACATGACGTATACACTCTCTGTTACGCATTTAAATAGGTTTGCCAGTCATTTGACCGTTTACTTTGTGTCTGAGTAGTCCGTAAAGATAACCGGTGAAATCGGCGGGTGTTCATATTATTTTGTGTAACCCTGTATATATATATATATATATATATATATATATATATATATATATATATAAAGGGGGGCCAAAAGTCCCCGACAGTTGAAAGTAAACTATTAATGAATAACTGTCGGTTGACTTTGGCCCACCCTATATATATATATATATAATTATATATGAAAATTATTTCACGAAAGTAACACGTGAAAAGTATTTATGATGAATAAAACCACGAAGGAAAGGAAACACAGATGGTGCTCAAGCGCTTTCGTCTAATGACATCCTCAGGAACACTGAAGTACATAAAGCGTTACAACCGGGCTTTTTAGGCATTGCTAATGTATTTAAACTTTTGGATATTAATGTAGTATTTTCATATAACAATATTGTGAAAAATATCATAGTAAAAAATAGCCCTACCAATAATTCAGGCATTATCTATAAAATTGGTTGTAAACAATGTGATTCCTTTTACATAGGTCAGACGGGAAAGGATGTGCACACACGTATAAAACAGCATCAATATTCCGTTAGAACAGGACAGTTGTCCAGTGCCCTTTTTGTCCATTTGTCAGAGTTATCCCACTGTATTGATTGGAATAATGCTTCAGTTTTATTTCACTCTAGAAAGATTGTTAATAGAAATATTCTTGAGTCTGCCATTATCCAACTAACAAATAACTTCAACATAAGCAAAGGTCTTTTTCAACTCGATCCTGTTGTTTTGAATTCCTTCAGAACAGATTTAGATAAGAAAGGTAGAACGCTAAATCTTTGGTAAATTTGTATGCCACTAACTTTTATTTTTCAATTTTTATATACAAAAAATAGGGCAGAGTGCTAAAACCCTGGCAGATTTCCAGTATAAATTTGTATATATATTTTATTTTTTTATCTATAACATTGGTTGGAAACAATTCTTTTAATCTTGTGCTAAAAATCGATAATTTGTTCAATTTTTTTTTTTATATACAAAAAGAGCAGAGTGCTAAAACCCGGGCAGATTTTCAGTATAAATTTGTATATATATTTTTTTTTTTTATCTATAACATTGGTTGGAAACAATTATTTTAATCTTGTGCTAAAAATCGATAGTTTTTCCTTATAAATTTGTGTGCCCTCTTCCACAATCCTTTAATTTTGTTTTTCCGTTTATTGTATATTATATTAGGGTTATAACTTTTAGACTTTTTTTCAAATAAAAGATCTCCTGTATCAGAAATCGATGAACCTTTGCTTAAAAACAATGAAAAAGACCCTAATTCCTCTCAGTTTTTAAAAAAGGTCACCCCCAAATCAAAAGTTTGAATCACCATAACCATATATTTACGTTACTACTCATAAGTATATAAATATATTATTATTAGAGGGCGGACTTTTAGGTTTTAACCTAAAAAATATTTTCGAATTTTTCAGTACGCTAATATATCGTGAGATCGCCCGAAAAATCACTTCCGGTGCTCAAATTCGATGACTAATATCAATCCACCCATACAAGAAAATTCTAGAACACACGACATTGTTCTTCATGCACTCGCAAATTGTATAAAAGCACGAAATGAAATCAACCGAATCACTTGTGTCCAGTATTGCGCAATAGTTACTCAACTGTTCAGTTCAACTCAACTTCAGGTAAGCTTTTTTATTTTGTAATATGTTAGCTTAATTAAAAAACGTAGCGAAATGTGGAATTCGCTTCTGCACTCTTGAACATTCCAGAACATTTTTAAAATTTATTAACCATAATAATTTGTTGAATTTTTCTTCCATTTTAACACGTAAACAAAAGCGTATCCAGAATGTTTTGTAGAGGGGAGTCAAACTCAAAAAATATATAGAGCCCAAAATATTTGGTGATAAATATTTTCGTGAGACGTTCTATGGATGTTCTAAAAATATTTTCCAAAATTTTATCACCTAAATCTGGTGAGATTCCAGCAGTCACATAGAAGAAGAGGAAGTGTGCCTTTAGAAGAATCTTCACTAGAAGAAAATTGCAGAATGCCACTCCAAATCCAAATCATTGGACGGTACCAGTTTCTTGGAACAGAAATCAAAGGAAGAAAGGAGCGAATAGTGGAAATTTCCAAAGAAGTTACAACATTATGGAAGAATAAATTGAATTTTCCGCATGTGTCAGATCAAGTAATACGAGCAAAGCTTGACAAGGTGATGAAGACTTATGATGAATGTGTCAGGAGGGGAAAATATGATGCCCTGAATGAACTTTTTGATATCACTAAAGTAAATGGCCAATGGTTATCCTCGGAAGACAAACGACTGTACCACCTTCAAGTGGAAAGCAAAGGAGAAGTGGGGTACTCTACAGGTCAAGTTGCAAGTGAAGAAACGATTCACCCTTCAAAGAGACGAAAATTGCCTGCTGAATCAGCATCAACATCTTACAATCATGTATCTGGTGGTAGTGGTACTGAATCTGAAGAGAGCGAGCATGAAGATGAAGATGAGAGTATTACTCCACCAACCAGAAGACATAACAAAAGTAAAGTTGCAACCAACTTGGTGACATCCACAGGAGTATCAAAAAGTAAAGCCGCTAAAATATGCAAACAGTTGTCACTTGATGGTATTGACATTCCAACACCAAGTCAAGCAGCAATTTACAAGTCAGCATACAAAGAGGCTGCTAAATTGAAGGAGGAAATTATTGAAAATTTACAGATGGAAGAGTGGTCTTTACATTTTGATGGAAAGCGCATTGAGGAAAATGAGTATCAAGTAGTGGTACTTAAAAATGAAAGAACCGAAGTAAAATTGGATGCATTGCGTCTGAAAGATGGCAAGGCTGAAACTATTGCTGAAGGAATTGCAAAAGTTATTGATGAATACACCTTATGGAATGCAATAAAGATGATCGTTGCTGATACAACAAGTGTTAACACTGGGAAAAAGAGTGGAGTTGTTGTCAAATTGCAACGAATGTTCTCAGAGAAGGGTATCTGCAAACCACAATTTATCAGTTGTCAGCATCACATTCTGGACAGGATTCTCCGTTTGGTAATGGACGAAGATCTTGGTGCTAACACCAGTTCTCCAAACATCGAATATCCATTTGTATCCCAACTGGTGAAGAATTATGAGGAACTAAAGGCACAGTTTGTTAATGGAACAGAAGAGGTCCTCGAGAAATCAGGATGGAGAGATGATATTAAGTTTTTGTACCATCTAACACGGGTGTTTAGATTCTTTGAAGAAAAAGGGAATTTTCCTTTGATTAACTTTCAGAAAATTCCAAACATCAGCAATGCGAGGTGGCATTCAAGAGCCATTCTAGCTATCCTTGCATTTATTCTTATACCTACAACAAGGAAGACTTTGGAGAAGGTATGCAGATTCATTTCATACAACTGGGCAGAATATTGGTTTACTAATCAGATGTACAATGAAAATGACTTCAAGAACTTGTCAGAAATATTGAAACCTTACAAAAAAGCATTGAACTCATTGAAAAATCACTGGAAGCAGGAGCCATCCCCACTCAAGATACCAAGAAGTAATCAGTGTGCAGAACGTGCAATCAAAGTTATGCAGGAACTGTATGCTGCCTGCAGAAACAAAAACAAACTGCAACTTCGGTTTATTCTAAGCAATAAGCAGTAATATATCTACAAGTATTATAACGATTATGTTGTGAGTTCTTTTATTATATTACATGGAATATGCAATAAAGTTACGTATGCGATAATCGATTTTTTGATTTCGGGGTGACCTTTTCTAAAAAGATATTAAAATGAAAGTTCATTTCTTTGTTTTTAGGCAAACGTTCATCGAATTAAAGTACAGGAATATTAGGTTGGAAAAACGTTATTTTTGTCTGTAACCTATATATAGGTTGTAACTCTTTATGTACTTCAGTGTTCCTGAGGATGTCATTAGACGAAAGCGCTTGAGCACCATCTGTGTTTCCTTTCCTTCGTGGTTTTATTCATCATATTTATATATATATATGTGTATATATATATATATATATATATGCCCGGTTAGGTCAACTGAATGCCCGGTTAGGTCAACTGAATGCCCGGTTAGGTTAATTGAATGCCCGATTAGGTCAAGTGAATGCCCGATTAGGTTAATTAAATGCCCGGTTAGGTCAACTGAATGCCCGATTAGATTGATTGAATACCCAAGTAGGTTAATTGAATGCCCGGTTAGGTTAATTGTACGCCCTTGACGATTGGTTAGGTTGAGTCGTGATATTTTCGTTAAAGCTAACGAAAATGTCACGAATTAACCTAACCAATCGTCAAGAGCGTACAGTTTACCTAACCTGGCATTCAGTTAACCTACACCGGGCAGTCAACAACCAGGTGCACAACCTCGGGACCTAATCAATATACAGGGTGTCCCCAAAAAAACTATATACTCTTTATAGCATCATATATTTTATAATTTCAAAAAAAAAAATATATATATTGTTATAGCAATTGCCAATGAAAGGTAAATTAGTAATCTAAGTGATCAAAATGTTATAGCGAGTTGTTTGCATATAAAATTTAATTAACTACGCCAAGTGCTCAAAATGTTCTCCGGCGGCATGAATGCACTTTTGAATGCGTCGACTAACTGATTCGCAGACATGGATTAATGTGGATGCTGTGATGGTCCCGCACTTTTCCCTAATTGCATCCTTAAGGTGTTCGAGTGTTGCAGGTCTTGTACCATAAACTGCATCCTTCAGGTAGCCCCACAAGTAAAAATCAAGTGGAGTCAAGTCCGGTGAACGTGGAGGATACTCAACGCTTCCTCTTCGTCCTATCCAACGGTTAGGCAACGTTTCATCGAGGTACCTTCTGACATCACAATGATAATGAGGGAGGGCTCCACTTGTTGAAAGTAAAAGTCGTCGTTTCCAAACAACTTCCGAACTGCAGGTATAATTTCTGTCCTCAGCATGTCGAGATATGCGGCACCGGTAACTGTCCCATTAAAGAAAAATGGTCCAACCAAACCCCTGGATGATAAACCACACCATGCTGTTAATCCTGGTAAATTAACATGTTTATCCACATAAACGTGTGGATTATCAAGTGACCAGTACCTGCAGTTGTGTCGATTTACTGTGCCATTCAGCTTGAAGGTAGTTTCATCAGACCACACGATTTTGTTGTATTGAAAGTGCATTCATGCCGCCGGAGAACATTTTGAGCACTTGGCGTAGTTAATTAAATTTTATATGCAAACAACTCGCTATAACTTTTTGATCACTTAGATTACTAATTTACCTTTCATTGGCAATTGCTATAACAATATATTGTTTGGTTTTTTTTTTAAATTATAAAATATATGATGCTATAAAAAGTATATAGTTTTTTTGGGACACCCTATATGTGTGAAGTTTCATGTTTGTAACTGCTTTCATTTTGGACCTATGGCTGGAACACACACACACACACACACGCGTCCTTTTATTATTATAGATTACTGGCGGCAATATGAAGCTCAAGATTTTCATGACTGCGTTCTTTTCTAGAGTTTTATTGACCAAATAATTGAACCGACAGTAATTGGGGTTCAATTATTATTATTATTATTATAGATATATATTATACAGTATATATGAGTAGTAAGGCGCCTCGGTGGTGTAGTGGTTAGCGTTGCTGACTACGCATCTGTCGGCCCCCGGGATCGAGACCCGGTGACGGGATCCAGCTGTTCATCCTTCCACACAATAAAGAAATTGGTTGGTAGATAAATGGATACCTTGGGTAACCTAGTGGTTAAGAGGCTGGGCTGCTGGTGGGGCGTGGTTCAGATTCCACGTTAAACTGTAGGTCTAAGGTGGAGTGAGAAGCTTGACCTTCGTCAGAATAAACAATTCGGGTGGAAGCAAAATCAAGGTTAACTAAGGTTAATGACGATCTAATTGAAGAAACCCAAAACATTATGATGACCTAACACACATTTTCTTCCTCAAGAATCTGTTTACGCATTAAATATTCCCTAATTTTCAAGTACCATCCCCCATTTATGATTGTGGCGATATAAGGGTTGAAGGTAATGCTCAACACATCAGAGAGAGAGAGAGAGAGAGAGAGAGAGAGATGAGGCCGAGACATTCAGGCCTCCGAGATTAATAATTTCTGGGTAATTAACTCATATTAAGGAAGGAGCAGAGCCATGGAGTTCGATCATATTTACTCTAAGAGTTAAATAAAACTTAATGTACATAGCAAATCTTCCTAGTTATTTGAATCCTAAACCCGTAAGAAAGATGGTTTAGCATAGGGGATATACTTTAACTCATTCCGAAGCATGTCAGAATATGAATAGTGATAATGATAACCTTGAACATTATCTACAGCGTGGAACTACAGTAACAAGTGCATCGTATTCTGACATGCTGCGGAATGAGTTAAAGCAAACAATCCGCACAAAACGGAGAGGGAGATTGTCGGAAGGTGTTATTCTGTTACACGACAATGCGCGCCCTCATACCGCTGCACAGACTAGAAAATGCCTTCAAGAACTTAAATTTGAAGTTCTCGACCATCCAGCCTAGAGTCCAGACCTGGAATCTTCGGATTTTTACCTGTTTGAACCACTAAAAGACGCTTTGAGAGGCCAGCGATTCCAAGGCGATGATGACCTGAAGGAGGCGGTGCATGACTGGCTACGCACACAGCCAAAAACATTCTTTTTTGATGGCATTAGGAAGCTTGTAGATCGCTGGACTAAGTGTATTGAGAAACAGGGAGACTATGTTGAGAAGTAATGTGTTTATAATCTATCAGATGTGAAAATATAATTGTGAAAATAAAAAGTGCGGATACTTATTGAATTACCCTCATGTGTGTGTATATATATATATATATATATAGTCATGCGGTTTGCTTCTACAAAGCTTCAATTTAATATTTAGGAGAAATCCAATGACAAGGAGGAATGTAAATGCCATGAAAAGTCTTCTTTAATGCGCAACGTTTCGAGCAATACGCTCATCATCAGGCTAGATAATAACAATATGAAATTAGAATCAATAAATAAATGTGAACAAGACAAAATAATTTCCATAAAACCTATTCAGTAAAAGCAAATTTTAAAAAGACTAAAAGAAGAGGGTTAAATTCAAAGTTATAAAAATTTACATATAAAATTAACCAGAAATTTAAAAAGCTATTTTTAAATTACATATAGTAAATTTGAAATTAGTACACTGGAATAATTAACAATAATTATAATTAACACTACGAACCTTTCAATGCTGGTTCCGAGGCACGAGTAATTTAAAACAAAACAAAACAGGAAACAAGTTATGGGTTGGGCGGTTGGAGTTATAAGTTAGGGGAGGGGGGATTATAAAAAATTGGGGAGGGGGGAGGGAGTTGGGGAGGGGGGTTTATAAAAAATTTATTATATATATATATATATATATATATATATATATAGTTATTTATTTATTGTCCCAATCAATAAAGAATTTAACCATAAACTATGGTGGAATGAAAGCCTGTATTGCATAAAACTCTTTTTGAATAAATTTCCAAATTTTACATTCCTCCAAAGAGAATTTATTCCTGATGCAGTTAACACAATTTGCTTTTCATGTCTCGCAAAAAATTTTGAACAAGATTCGGATGTCGTATCTTTGGAATTGATACCATAGAGGAGCGATACATTCCAAGCCAAATTCGGAGATTTCTTGCATATTCCGAGCGAAGTGAGCTTATGAGACGCATAAAATGGATACCGACCTGGCCCTCAAAAATGAATGGAAATGGATGGATATTTGAATACATATTTTGGGGTTAAACGCGTAAAACGTTTGATCTTTACAATATACAGGGTGTCCGAGAATTATCTGTACAATATTTGGCTGTCATTCAAAGTCAACCATGAAGTGTAGAAATTCCAGTGTTATCTCATTTTACAGAGAATCTCATTAAGTTTTTTCTGATACCAAGTTTTGACAAGTGTTTTAGAAATTCCAATGTGTCCGAACATTATCTGTACAATTTCATCTTTTAATAAAATTCTTGATAACACACGTAAAATTCTTAAACAAGATTATTTAGAATCTGTATTTTCAAAAGTTTCTTTTTTTAAAGTAACGTTGTTACAAACATTCGATATGTGCACCATTAGTGATTCGCAAAACATCCAATCGATACTCCAAATGTTGCCATGTACGCTGCAGCATATCCACATCAATTCGCTCAATAGTAGCTGTGATTCTTGCTTTTAATCATCAATGTCTGTCACCCGCGTACATTTCTAAAAAACTTGTCAAAACGTGGTATCAGAAAAAACTTAATGAGATTCTCTGTAAAATGGGACAACACTGGAATTTCTACACTTCATGGTTGACTTTTAATAACAGCCAAATATTGTACAGATAATTCTCGGACACCCTGTATATATATGTATATATATATATATGTATATATATATATGTATATATATATATATATATATATATATACAGGGTGGGCCGTAAGTTTCCATACATAGGAAAATTTAAACGTTTGTTTTTATGTTTCAGATACCCTAAGAATATGCGTTTGTAAGATCTTGTTTACTGATGAAGCAAATTTTTACGTCAATGGAGAGGTTAATCGGCAAAACATACGTTATTGGAGTAATGCTAACCCTAACTGGCTGAGTCCGACGAAGATGCAAGGTGCCGGTAAAGTGATGGTGTGGGCCGGGATATGGGGTGACAGAATTATTGGACCAATTTTTGTCAGTGGAAATCTTAATGCCGAAAGGTATCTTAACATGTTGCAAGAAGAGATTTCCCATCCCTGCTAAACGAGGAAGGTAACTTCCCAGTTTACTTCCAGCAAGATGGAGCTCCACCTCATTATGGTCTTCACGTGCGTCTGTATTTGGATCAGCAGTTTCCGGATGCTTGATTGGTCGGCGTGGTCCTGTGGAGTGGCCTCCCAGATCCCAGATCTCACCCCCTTGATTTCTATCTTTGGGGGCACTTGAAGGCCATGGTGTATCAGGAAAAGATACGAGACATAAATCATCTAAAGGAACGTATCACCAACGCCATTACAAGCATAACGTCAACTGTGCTAATGCGTGTTCATCAACAGTGGGGAACACGCATTGAAATGTGTTTTCAAAACAATGGCAACCATGTAGAGCATATTATATAAATAAAAATGGTTGTCCATAAAAAAATGTTTATTTTTCCTATGTATGGAAACTTACGGCCCACCCTGTATATATATATATATATATATATATATAATAAAATAAATTAAAAACTAAGAAGACAAAAATAAACTAAAAATTATATTTTATAATGTATTTAATTAATTTAACTCAGACGTGAAAATTTAAAAAAAAATTAGTTAACATTTCGCAAAAAAGGTCTGAAATGTATCAAGAAAGCTGCCTCAAGCGATCGGTCAAATTTACGGCGAGTGTGTTAGTGTGGGGTTACATGAATGCAAATGGTGTGGGATCACTTGCATTTGTAAATAGAACTGTTAATAGTCACATTTATCAAAAAGTATTAGAATACTTCATGCTAGAGTCTGCAGAACAGTTCTATGGAGATGAAACATTTATTTTTCAACATTACATGACTCCAGCTCATGCGGCTCGTGCAACATCTGCGTGGTTTGATGCTAATGAAATTTAAGTTCTACCATGGCCAGCTAATTCTCCCTCTCTTAATCCGATAGAAAATCTTTGAAATATTGCTAAGGAGAGGGTCCAAGATACATAGACCTTTAGGAGACCTCTTCATTACAGTAACTAAGTGTTCCTGAAACCAGGAACACTTAGTGAATTGAAAAGGTGTTTGATGACAACCTGCAATCGATAACTACAGAAGAATGCGAGAGGCTTGTCGACTCGATGCCACGTCGATTGGAGGCCACACTAATGGCTAAGGGTGAACCAACTAAATACTAAGAGGCAGAGTTAAAAAGTCTTTGATAAAGGTTTAATATATTGGAGGTACTCAATAAACATAATGAATTTATTCTATTTTTTTGTAACACTTGACAAGATATTTTAATAGTTCGTATGTCGCTATGCATTAATTTTTCACTATTTAATAAGGGTTTTGCTGTATTTTATTTTTTTTAAATGGCACACAGAGTTGTCCTTTTATCATAATAACGTCACACATACCTGATATTCTTCATAAATGTGTATAACTTATAGGTATTATGAAGGTCATGAGCGCATTTGAAACAGTCTCATTGTATGTCAATGAGACTTTGTGAGTGAATCCACAACTCACTTCATGTCGCAGTCAGTCTAAAATTAGCTTGAAAGCGGAGCCACAGCAACTAATTACTGTTTTTTAATCCCCGTATGAGATCCGTAATGCCTAATTCCTTCAAATCCTTTTTTTAATAAACTTTACGATTTTTCTGGTTTTAAGATATATTCTCCGCCGTAGATCAAAATTCTGATTTACCACACAATCTTCAGTAGTAGTAGCAGTAGTATGCCCGAATTTGTGGAGAGGAAATTGGATCAATTTAAAAATTTCCCTCCTCGCGTTCCTTCATGATGGGTCCCTCTCCTCCTTAGGGTCCTTTATGAGGTTTCATGGTCTTTCATGAGAGATATTTAAAAAAAAAAGATCCTCCTTCGGTTCCTTCACGGTCTTTTATGAGAAATATTTAAACAAACAAAACAGACAAAAACAAACAAAAAAATTCCTCCTGGGGTTTCTTCATGGTCTTTGATGAGATTAATTTAAAAAAAGGAAGAAACAAACAAACATTCCCGAGGAAGGGGATAAGTTAATCTAAAGTTGATTTGAATAAAAAAAAATTCATGGTTCATTTTAAACAGCGTTTAAATATTAAAAACCATCAAATGAAATTCCGATACCATATAAAATGAAATTAGAATAAATACAGTTAACTCAAACAAATTTTGTTTTGTTCTAATATTTGTATTCCGAAATAGATCCAGAAACTATTAACTAAGTTAATTTTAATTTCATTTATCTAATCTAAGGGGAAGCTAATATATTTCAGTCCATTCGTATAGCAACGTGGTAACAATCATCATGAACAGCAAATATTATCATTATTATCATAGCTAATTTTATATACACTAGCAACAAATTACAGGTCGGTGTGTTCATTATCTGTGTTCAGCAAAGTTTTTGAAAAAATTGTAAAAAGTAGAATGCAGCGATATTTAGAATCCTACAATTTATTATCTCCAAATCAATATGGCTTCCGTAATAATAAAACAACGGAAATGGCTATTTTAAATCTTATGGAAAATGTAAATATAGCTAAGGAGAACAAAGAAATAATGATATCAATATTTATGGATTTGAGTAAGGCGTTTGATGTAATAGACCATAATATTCTACTTAATAAATTATATTGCTACAGCTTTAGAGGAGCAATCAGTGATTGGTTTAAAAATTATTTGTCCAATAGACATCATTTTGTATCAGTAAACAAGGTTTGCTCAACAAGGTTTGCTCAAACATGGTGTGCCACAGGGCTCAGTTCTGGATCCACTGTTATTTTTATTATATTAGGTCATCCCATAAGTAATGCGGCATTTTTAAAATTTTTTTTTCCATTTTTATAATTATTTTACGGATAGAAATCAAACTCTGAAGTTATTTATATTTAAATAAATATTTATTTAAATATAAATAACTTCAGAGTTGTTTGATTTCTATCCATAAAATAATGATAAAAATGTAAAAAAAAAAAATTAAAAAATGCGGCATTACTTATGGGATGACCTAATATATAAATGACCTTCCATGTTCATCTCATATACTGAACTTCATAATGTTTGCAGATGATACAACTGTCTCTTTTTCTTGCAAAGATTTTAATACAGCTAAGAGTATATTTCATTCAGAATTCATAAGTGTAATGAAATGGTTGACCACCAATAAACTCTTCCTAAATACCAGTAAAACAAATTTCATGATTTTTACTAATAAAAGAAATGTATATCTTGATGAACTTAATGTTAATGAAATCGCCATAAAGGAGTGCACTGTAACAAAATTTCTTGGTGTAATGCTAGATAAGAATTTGCAATGGAGTGATCATGTAAATTATATCGCGAAAAAGATTTCAAGGAGCGTTGCTATAATGTTTAAACTTAGAAATGTAGTCTCTAAACAAGTTTTATTGACTCTTTATCATACTCTTGTTCTTCCTTATATAACATACTGCACCCTTGTTTGGGGAAACTCCGCTACCAACCTACTAAAGCTCAACGATATAACCAAACTGTCACATTTTATTTTTATTTAAAAGTGTAAGAACAAAATCATTAATTTGCAATGGGTAAAGAGATATTTTGTAACTCATCAAGAAATCAACTCGTATCAGACCAGAAATAGATCAAAGCTTGTTATAACTCAATTTAGATTGTCTTCATCTCAAAAACTACCCATTTTCATTGGATTGAAACTATGGAATGACTTGCATGCCGATATAAAGAATGTTGTGAATGTAAATTTGTTTAAAACCAACTTGAAATCCCGATTAATAATGGCATACCAACAAAAATCTAGGATTAATGTCCACTAATATTGTTTAATATTGTCCATTAATATTGTTTAATATTGTAATACATGTTTCAACTATTAATAATACTTATTTACTTATTTATTTATTTATTATTATTAATTAATAACAACTAACTGCTTATTTTCAATAAGAGCCCAGTAAAACCTAAAGCTTAAGGGCCAAATTAAATTAAATAAATAGTCGAGCTTCCCAATTATTCATGTCTTTGTAAATTGAAAAAACGTATTTATTTTATTTATTAATAAAGGTTATTCTATTTATTCATCTATGTATCTATCTATCTATATATATATATATATATATATATATATATATATATATATATATATATATATATATATATATCGCCCTTTAAAAAAGACTAGGATGAACACGTGAATATATGAAACTTATATTCATAAATTCAAATATCGATGTATTCCTTCATTGTCATATAGTTCACCCAGTTAACCTATAACACTGGTCTACAAATTTTGAAAAAGTTTGTGCTTCGGAGATAAAATGTGTTTCCAATTATGGATTTTAGGGTGCTGAGAACGAATATGACCATAAAAACAGTCAATTGGCTACAGTTTCCAAGAAAATTTAAGTTACACATTTTGCGTATATGTATACCATATATTAGTAACATACCTGTATAATGCAGCCACTTATATTGGTTCAACCCGTCGCTTCTTTGCTTGTCTCTTGTATTCAACTTAGTAGTAGCAGTAGTCTGCTAACAATGATGGACTCCATTTCCCCTGGTAGCGTTTCTCCATCGCCGAGATATCCTGGTGGAAACGTTCACCTTGTTCATCGCTGACTGCTCCGCAGTTGGCCGGAAAAAATTCCAGGTGCGAATGGAGGAAATGTATCTTTAAAGACATATTGCAGCCCATTTTTTGATAGGACAACAGCAGGTTTTCCACCAGCTCCCTGTAATTGTCAGCTTTGGTATTTCCGAGAAAATTGGTTGCTACTAACCGGAAAGTATTCCAAGCTGTCTTCTCCTCACCACCTAGGATACGGTCGAACTCCTCATCTCTAAGAAGCTCGCGGATCTGTGCACCAACAAATACACCCTCCTTGATTTTTGTTTCACTGAGCTTTGGGAATTTACCACCGAGGTACTTAAAAGCTGCCCCCGTTTTATTCATAGCCTCAACAAAATTTTTCATGACGCCCAGTTTGATGTGTAAGGGTGGTAACAAAATCTTGCTCGATTCTACAAGTGGAGGATACTGAACATTTTTTGTTCCAGGTTCCAATGAGTGTCGGAGTGGCCAATCCTTCTTGATGTAATGAGAAGTCCTAGCCCGACTATCCAATTCACACAGAAAACAGCAATACTTAGTGTAGCCCGGCTGCAGTCCAAGCACGATAGCAACAACTTTCAAGTCACCACAAACCTGCCACTGATGTTTGTCATAGTTTATGCAGTTCAAAAAGTTGCAGTTTCATGTTGTCATATGTTTCCTTCATATGGACTGCATGATCAACTGGAATTGATGGCAATTAGGTCAACAAGTTACTGCTCAATTCCCACAAAGTTTGATTAAGATATCTACTAATGATTTAACTAGGTCATTAGATAGAATATATGTTGGTAAATATACACCTAAACGATCTCAGCAAAATGAGTATGCATTTAATTATGTTAATAGAATTGTATTTTATGTTAAATTGTATGGAATAAAACAATAAAAATTAAAAAAAATAAAATTTCATTCCTTTTGTGCCGAAACTCAGCTAGTATTACCTGAGTTTCGTTTTCAGCCCAGCCCAGGATATATAAAGCATGACTTCAGTGTCTCCAATTTAGATACGCCCACGCGTTTTACTCTTAAGCTTCGTTAGCCTTACAACTTATTTCCGCTGAGATCTAAAAATAGCTCTGACGCACGGAGTATAAGATTACACCTCATGCGTCATTGTATATATTTTTTTAATATTATTAAATATCTTACGTTATCAGTAGTATAACCGCAAAGGACTAAACATACATAAAATGAGATACGTAGGTCAGTCTAGTCTAATCAAACTTATAAAGAGATAATATATATAATGCCGGGCAAAATTCATCTCATGGCTGCCTCGCAGAGTTAGAGCCTTGCCAGAGTCAGAGAGAATGTCGGCCAAACAGTATCATGTTACGAGTCAAGTTCAAGTCCTAGCCCGACTATCCCATTCACACAGAAAACAGCAATACTTAGTGTAGCCCGACTGCAGTCGAAGATCTGTCTACAACTTGTCAGTCACCACAAACTTGCCACTGATGTTTGTCATAGTTTATGCAGTTCTATAAGTTGCAGTTTCATATTGTCATATGTTTCCTTCATGTGGACTGCATGACCAACTGGAATTGATGGCAATACGTTGCCAACATGCAACAAAACAGCTTTTAGACTCAACTTCGATGAATCAATGAACAGTCTCCACTCATCAGGATTGTGAATAATGTTGAGAGCTGCCATCAGACCATCGATGTCGTTGCAAGCTACAAGGTCACCTTCCATGATGAAGAATGGGACAAAATCTTTTTGACGGTCACGAAACTTACACACTAACATTTTCAGCGAGGAGATTCCACTGCTGCAATCTGGAACCTAACAGCTCTGCATTACTCTTTGGCAGTTCTAAATCTCTGATAAGGTCGTTTAATTCATTCTGAGTTATCATGTGCGGTTTAGAAGATGTCAAGTTATAAACAAATTCAGGATCTTGTGAAGTTGAAGGCTCACAAGTTTCGCAGGTTCCTTCATTCTCATCGTCCTCTGACTCCAGGGAGAATGAGTGTGGGGGCTCAGGAACGGGTAGTCCTTCGCCGTGAGGTACCGGGCGTATAGCAGAGGGTATATTCGGATATTGTAAAATCCACTTTTTCTTCTTGGAAATACCTTTCTTGACTGGAGGCACCATGCAGAAGTAACAATTGCTGACATGATCTGTTGGTTCCCTCCACACCATTGGCACTGCAAAAGGCATAGATTTCCTTTTCTGATTCAACCACTGGTGAAGGTTTGTTGCACAAGTATTGCAGCATATGTGTGGGGCCCAGCTCTTGTCCTGATCTCCAATCTTACAGCCAAAAAAAATAAAGGTGATAGGCTTTCCTAATCACGGCGGTTATAGCACGCTTTTGTGATGCAAAAGTCAATTCTCCACAAACATAACAGAAGTTATCTACACTGTTCACGCAATTAGGAGGCATCTTTGTTCAAATTAGGCTGAAAATAATTCACTTTCAAAAGCAAACACTAAAAAGAGTTTGACAAGGGTGCACTGTATGACTTCGGCGAATGAACTGATGCTGTGGCGTAATATGTAGACGCCTGTGACACATCGACGCCTTGACTCTACTGCGCATGCGCGTAGTTATATTTTTTTTTATTTTTATAAATTAATGTAATTACACTGCATTTTAATAATTTTAAATTAGGTAAGGTTAAGTTAGGTTAGTATTCTACAGTATTTATATTAATATCAAAAACATTATGGGAAGCAATATGTTAAAATGATCCAATCTATTTTTTAATAAATAATTTACAAATACATAATGTAATAGATAAATTTAAAATTACATTTTATTGTATATATATATATATATGTATATATTTACATTAATTTATTAAAATAAAAAATATAACTACGCGCATGCGCAGTAGAGTCAATGCGTCGATGTGTCACAGGCGTCTACATATTACGCGACAGATGCAGTCCAGTTAGTAGGGTGCAGGGTTGCCTGATATCTTTATAAATAGAGCCAATTGGCAATTTTAGGCATCATTTTCGTATTCAGTGGCCCAAAATTAGTATCTGTGAGATAAAGATAACTTTAAAGAAATGCCAGCACTAATTCATCCATTTATATCACTAGTTACGTCAGGTTGTGTAATGCGGAAAGAAAATTGGACCTAGCCATGAATATTCGGATAGATTCAAATACTGAATCATCAAATCCGTCTCTAAACATGCACTTAAACATTATTATTATTACTAGTACAGTACCCGTCGCTTCGCTGACGGTTAGCTAAAGACCCGCCCTACGTGCGGGTAGTAAAACATATCCAAGTAGAGGGCCGGAATATTTTTTATAGTTCGAAGGCTGTTATTAGCTGTTATTAGCTAGGTTAATTGAATGGTATGGTTAGGTTAGGTTAGGTTAGGTTAGGTTGGTTAGGTTGGGTTAGGTTAGGTTAGGTTAGGTTGAGTCGTGATATTTTCGATAAAGCTTACCCTAACCTAACTTAACCTAACCAATCGTCAGGGGCATACAGTTGACCTAACCGGGCATTCAACACCCAGGTGCACAACCTCAGGACCTAATCAATATGTGTGTGAAGTTTTATGTTTGTAACTGCTTTCATTTTGGAGCTATGGCTGGAACAGACACACACACACACCAGCACGCACACACGCACGCACGCACGCACACACGCTGAAAGTGTGACGGACGGACGGACGGATGGACGGACAGATCTCTTTTATATTATAGTAGAGATTATATATGTACAAGATTATTTAATTTAAACATCTGATTTCCTTCAAAACTGTTGGCATCTCAATCTTTTAACGTGTCTAATTTATTGTTTCCAATGACTAGTTGTTGTTACATGTTTTTTATTTTATTTCGATCATAATTCTTTTTACTCAGCCAGGCTATGAACTTCATCATAAGGAAAATAGCGATCATGCGAACATTATGCTGTTTTATGCATCTATCTCAAATCCTACAGTCCTATTAGGCTTATCGACAACAACATACCGTTAACAATATATAATGCACACACACACACACACACACATGTAAAAATGAACAATGAACAATTCCTATACCATCATTATATGGATTCATTATCTTCATGCAGTACTTATGTTCGTATAATTTTTATGTTTGAATGTTCATTTTTACATAAAAAACCAAAATCGCCTAAGCGAGTTTTGGATAGAATGTCGATTTGTACTTCTTAATTCATTACTGTATTTCTCTAATTTATCTTTCCTAATAATGATTTGTACTATACGTACAAATTCAATAACTATGACGTCACATTTCCCCGTCATTAATTTCCCTTCATCAATCTTCATCAATCTAGTATTCAATGTATGAAAATTCTTTAACATCATACTAAAAACTGTACACTCTATAGAAGTCATTATTTATATGTTATGTGGTATAAATATAACTATCATTCGACCATATCCCCCGCCCCCATACGTCCATATCTTATCTTGATCATTATCCTATATAAATTTTATTAAATATTCATTTTTACTCGTGTCAATCTATGAAATGCAAAACTTCATGCATTCGTTCGAAAACGCACAAATACGTTCTCGTATTATTTTTTTCATTTTTATTTTTAATTATATCACCTCCCGAGATGAACTCGAAAAACGCTGAGGTTAAGTTATCAAATTCCGCGAACTATAGCATAAGTGAACGCTTCAAAGATAAAAAATCTCCTTTCGCTCTGATTCGAATTTATAACATTATCATGCGTTATGTTATATTATGTGTGTCATGTCTCATGTACTTGTGTTGTACTATAACCTATATTAACCATATATTATAACCATATATTATAACCATATATTATAATCATATATAAATATATAAAAACACTGTAAGAATGGTAAACAACGTAATGTACTTCAATGAAACTGTAATTAAATGTAATGATTTAATATATAATGTAAGAATGTACTTTAATAGAACTGTAATGGACAATCATAAGCGAATGTGAAGTAATCCATAATTGTAATCGTAATTGTAATGAACCAAAATTAATACGTACTCAGTCATGTACTCAAATTGTACTTATGTACTACTATGAAATTATATCGCCTTCATAAATGTAGACTCGGCGAAAAATACAAATTAGTTTTTAAATTTTTTTTAATTTTTATTTTGAATCTTTCAAACATCTGATCATGTGTTTAAAAGGGGTGAACTTAACCTTCAACTGTCTTCCCCCAACATTTAGGTTTATATTATACATGTATTTGTAAAATGAGTTGCACTTCATTACGGGACTCTGCTTTGGTCACTGCTACGAGACTCCCTTGTTAGCAGCTTCGCTGCGAGGAGGGGGCAGAGGCCCCTTGCCTCCTTAACTTTTTAGATTCCGGCCTGAGCCATGGTCGAAAGAGGTCGAACCTCTACCCCTGTAAATTCATAGCACTACCTGTAAATTTTTAAGAAGTAAATTACAGTGAGAAACACTTTTATTTTCCCCTTCGAGCCGTGCTCTCTTCAGAAGAACTTAGTCAGTAAAGTCGATAAGTTATAAAAGAAAAGTCGATAATTTTAGTATCAGAGAAAGTATCAGAGTATTATAAAAAGAGAAGAATTAACAACTGGCGACCCTTTGCCCAAATTAAGAAAGAGACAACCCAAGCACCATAGAAGATATTGGCATAACAGTCTGGCGAGTCTGTAGCCAAGAGTTTAACAAGTGGCGACCCACCATTTGACCGGCGGAAAAGAATTAGAATGTTATACAGTAGAAGAAATATCCGTTGCTGCCTCCTAACCAGAACCCCCCGTCGATTCCGAACCACCCCATGGCCATAGACGGAGGGGTTAACAAATTGGCGACCCTATAGCCAGGATAAACATTTGGAGACCCTACTATCAAGATTAGAAGAATATTTTAAGATGAGGATTTTAACAAGTGGCCACTCTTTGGCCAGGATGGAAATTACCCTGCATCAGGATAAAACCATTTGACCGGCGTGTCACGACTTCTTGTTCGTAACATCCACCCTTGAACCGGTGTGTCACGACTCCAAGTTCTCCACGCCTAGTTTTCATCCAAGAAGAAGTAGCCAGCAAGACGTCTTCAGGACACGTCTCAAGGATTTCCCCATAGAAATTTTGTTAAGTACAGAGTTGTTTTTTTTAAGTAATTTGTAAACATTTGAAAAGTCAGTATTATTAACAGTTAATATTTAGTATTGAGCCAGAATTAACACAAAACACAGTGAACATTTCAGACACCAGTGATACATTTTTTTTTAGTGAAACTAATTTTCACAGAAGTTAAAAGTCGCAGAATTTAAAAGTCGCAGAACTTAATTATCAGAGAGTTAATTATCGGAGAGTTAATTATCAGAGAGTTAATTATCAGAGAGTTAATTGTCACAGAGTTAATTGTCACAGAGTTAATTGTCACAGAGTTAATTTCAGTTATTTTCACGATTATAGTCAGTATAGAATAATTTTATTTTATGTACCAAACATAATAGTACAGTACCTTCGCGTACATTAGAGTGAAATATTGTTTACATTTTTTTATTTTTGTTTACAATTTTTTCAAATTATTGAATTGAATTGACGTGCAAAATTAAGAAAGAGAGAGTTTACAGAGAGTTTATAGAGTTATAGAGATACTTGATTGTATTTCAAGTAAGTCCAGAGGATAATAGTCTCCACTTGATTGAGATCAAGTGCAGTCATTTTCCGTTTTCAGTTAATCTTCACTTGATAGCAGTTCAAGTGCAAGTCAGTTTCATTTTCAGTTTCAAGATACTACTTGATAAGAGTTCAAGTCAGTTTCATTTTCAGTTTCAAGATACTACTTGATAAGAGTTCAAGTCAGTTTCATTTTCAGTTTCAGAATACTTGATAGAGTTCAAGTCAGACAGTTTTATTCCAAGTCAGTTTTCGAGTCCCAAGTCGAGTTTTCAAGTCCCAAGTTAGTTTTCAAGTCCCAAGTCATTTCAATGCAGTCAATTGAATTCAACTTTTTTCTTGTAGTTTAAGAAAATTTAATTTAAGAAAATGTAATTTAAGAATTTAATTCAACCTTTTTTTGTTGTTGTTTAAGAGAATTTAATTCAACCTCTTTTTTTTGTTGTTTAAGAGAATTTAATTCAACCTTTTTTTTTGTTGTAAAAGAGAATTTAATTCAACCTGAATTGACCGCGTTGCGTCTTTAGTTTAACCTTTTTTCTTGTTTGTAAGAAGGAAATTGACCGATTTGTCTTTTCTTTTCATGTCATTGTTGCGTATATAAATATATAGTTATGTATTTTATTGTTTGTAACCAAAACAGTTTTTACAATTGTTTGTAATGACTTTGATAATCATTGTAATGTATATGTGATAATAATAGTTGTGTAATAATTAATTAATCGATCTTGTCCCAATGACTCCTTTTAAATTACTATGCTGAGGAACATGCCGTCCTTCCGTTTTGTTTCGACTCTTTTAATTTTTGTTCTAAGTAGTGTGACAAGAAATCTTTAAAAAAAAAAAAAAAAAAAGAGCAAAGTGCTCACGAAAAGATGTAATTGTCAATTTCAGACTTATACCCCCTGCTTAGTCACTCAATTCCCCCGAATGTCGTACTCCAAACTTTGTCTTTTTATTTTATTTTATTTTAACACCCCCAACCCCAGTTGAACTGTGTCAACCAGAGAAATGGTTCAACCATGGTTAATTCCTCTTTGGTACGATGGAACATAACCTCAATTTATGTTAAGTTGTGATTTTTATTTTTAAGTATATTATATGTATATTATATGTTTAGTTCATTATAGTTTATAATTGATTTCTATTTTCAATTTTTATTTTTTTATTTTTTAATTCGATTAATACTGAGTAATTGTCGTAGTCGAATTTAATTAATTGTGTGTCAAAATTCAATTTTTAAAACCATGAGATTTGCTTTCATTACTTTTAAGGTCCTCTAAGTACGTTTTTTTTATTACCTTAATATATGTGTAACTGATTTAATTACGTACAATCGATAATCATAATTGAATTCTATTACTTTTGACACATATTCGAATTCATTTTCTTTCCGTACCTCAAGTCACTTTCACATTAAACTCATATGCATACACCATCATTAATACTACCTGTAATTAGATTTTAACAATAACTGACTTAAACTTAAAAGATTTTATAACCCTAAACCCATCTTAAATTATTATACATTATTTTTAAACTTTGTTAATTCAAAAACCTTCCAAATCCCTACACATACACACGCATGTATGCACACTATATATACTATATATACAAACCTTATTCTAAAATCATTGGATATCACAAACTATTTCATAGCGTGTAAGTGCTAACTATGCTATTTAGTCTTAATCATTTTTGCTTTCTAATATATCTTGCTCATGCATTTATTCAGTTAATTGAACAATCCTCTCAGCTAATCTGTCCCTTGAAATTGTAAGATACACACTTTGTACCTAGTACACATAAATACACACTAGACCACAGGTCTATACATCATCCACTACGTAATTCGATTTTTACCTACACTAGTCAATAACAATTAGTTTACAGATTGTACGATTTACATTTTTCCCTTTTATCTACTATTCATTATGTATGTAATTCTTCCCACAGAAAAAAAAAAAAATTGTTAAAAATTTAACAATATCATTCTTTGTCTAACTTAATTGTTTGTCTAAATTAACGTATTAATCCTTTTATTCTGTTTGCATAAAATTAAAGTTTTAATCTTTGAATTTTTATATTTTATAATAGCCTATGAGCGAGTGTCATGTTAAAAATTTGATTACTCTGCATTGTACTCAACTACCCGAAATCGTTCTGTATAAAATTTGTATTGTAAAAAAAAAAAAAAAAAATTCGTCATCATCTAATTTGAATTCGTTAGATGTTATTTTCTCAATTGTATTGTATTAATTGTATTATTATTGTGTTAATATCATTTTAAAAAGGGGGAGCACTGTAAAAATGAACAATGAACAATTCCTATACCATCATTATATGGATTCATTATCTTCATGCAGTACTTATGTTCGTATAGTTTTTACGTTTGAATGTTCATTTTTACATAAGAAACCAAAATCGCCTAAGCGAGTTTTGGATAGAATGTCGATTTGTACTTCTTTATTCATTACTGTATTGCTCTAATTTATCTTTCCTAATAATGATTTGTACAATACGTACAAATTCAATAACTATGACGTCACATTTTCCCGTCATTAATTTCCCTTCATCAATCTTCATCAATCTAGTATTCAATGTATGAAAATTCTTTAACATCATACTAAAAACTGTACACTCTATAGAAGTCATTATTTATGTTATGAAGTATCAATATAACTATTATTCGACCATATCCCCCGCTAGGCCGGGCTGAAACTCAAGATAGAATTAATCAGTCATTAACAGTTGGCTTTTGATAAAAATAAGATTCCTGAAAAAAATAATTGGTGGCCACCAACGTGTGTCCGGCCAACCCCCGTTTTTGTAAAAACATCTAATGCCGCACTAGCAAAATCAGGAAAATGGCAATATCTTTTCTTCTGAACATGCTTGAGAGATGGTTTGCATACCAAAGATGCAGAATGTGATTTAGAACAAATTAGTAAGAATGGTATTGTTTCATAAAACCTTTAGGTTTTGAGTTATTTTAGAGAAACTAATTTTTGGAGCCCATAGACCCCCTTTCGACGGACCTTAGTGACAAAAGAAATTCTAAAATAAGCATGATTTGGCTTTTTGATTACTAACAGGACATAGTGATCACATGATATGACTTTTCCTTGTTATCTTGCATCCATTATGCTTGATTAAAGAATAGAGGGTGGGGCTGCTTCATGAACTTTTTTTAAACGTAATAAATTGAAAACTTGTTTTTTTTTCAGGTGCCTTTGTTATAAGTTTCCAATTGCAATTTGTCATTGAATTCAACATTTGCAATATAAAGTATGACTTCTACATGGAAAACAGTTGCTAAAGTACTTGGTGATGTACGTTTTATGCCAGCAGAACAGTTTCCTTTAGGGAAATTGCCTACGGTGAAGCAAGTTATTGAAAGGTGTTTGTGTTTCGGAGACTATAAAACAGATGCTGTACTGAGAGCTACTTCTGAGGAATTGCATAAATTGTGGGTCACATATAATGTTTATCCAATATCAGTAAATGCCATACAGAGCCGACTGAAAACCCAAATAAAGGAATTCAACCGCCTTCTGAAGTATGACAAAAAGAAAAGGGGACCTAAATATCATCAAGATCTGGATGATTTTCTGAAAACTGTAAACGTTTTATTTGACATATATCAACATGATCACAAACTGTTGGCAGATACAGAGAAAAAGCACTTACTAAAAATGACTGAATCTGATTACCAGTTTTATGAGGTAGGTCTGTTGATTGAATTTCAAGTTGTAAATTATTAATTAATATTAATTAATAATTATCAATTATTAATATTATTAATAATTTGCTACAATTTTTAAAGTGCATTTAATAAGTTAGTAATAACAATAATACACTATTAATAATGTTAATGATAAGTAATATTTTAGTATTTTCTCATTTTTGTAAGAATTTCAATTTACATATAGAGACCCATAGATAAAAGATACATTATAGTGTAATGAAATATAATCACTTTGTAGCACCAGAAAACAACTAGGCATGGTTATTGTACCCTGAAAGAAGTCCCAGAAACAGCCACTGACTTAAAATTCAAATCACGGCTTATTCAATCTCAAAAAGCAAAAGAATCAGTTCCTCCTCCTCATCCTCCTGAACCTATGGACATTCCTGAGTTGACAGATAGCGACAGTTGTAATGATTCATTTGATGCAGACTATGTTCCAGAAGTCTCAACATTACAGAACAGAACTAGATTACGCTCATTAGCTGAAGCATGTGACAGGTATAGTACTGAAAGATAAATCTTTTAATACAGCTTAAAGTGAAATCATTGTGACTAAGAGATTAAGATTACCAATAAATTATTCATTGACAATAGATATGTAAATCTACTTTAAATATCCTAACAGATATCAAGTAAGTGATAGAGCAGGAGCGGCTATTGGTTCTGCTACATTGGTAGACTTTGGAGTAATCACCCCAGATAACATACAAAATGTTATTGATAAGTATGTTTTTAATCACTCTAGATATTACATTTCTTAGCTTCTGCTATAAGTTCTAAATCACCAGATTTACTATTATTTTTAATTAGCGTCAAAATTTCTATTTTGTATTTATATTAATTAGTTTCAAACAGGACACTGACATTTATATTTTGTATATTTGTATAATGCTAATGCAGTAATGCATGGCCAATATTTTTGAAATACTTTTCAGAAACAAGTTGAGAAGGGAGAGAGCTAAATTGAGAGCTCAAAGGAAGAAGGAAGAGAAGTGATATTTGAAAAAGTGACTGCATTGGCTTTGACGGTAGAAAGGATGCTACACTTGCTGTTAACAAAGTAAATGAAAGTATTATACATCCACAATCCTAGAGGAACATTATGTCATTACTGGAGAGCCAGGTAAATGGAAATGATTGTCATACAGTTATAGGCGTTATGCTGTTATATTACTGTACTATAAAGTAATATTTCAATTACTTAAAATTTTTCTTTTTAAGTGACAACTGTCCAGTTAACTTTATTCCTTCCTTTTTCATTTTTATTTAATTGTAAAATTAATTACATTTATTTTCAGATGATTTCTACCTCGACCATTTTACCCCGGAGAGCGGCAAAGGCATTGACATTGCTCATGGCATTTATAAGATCATTAAAGGGACAGAACTTGAGGCCAAATTAAACTTAGTTAAAGCAGATGGGACAAATACTAACACAGGACATATGCATGGGTCAATCAGATATGTGGAAATGTTTTTAGGGCAACCTCTTCAGTGGATATTTGTCTTCTGCATCTAAATGAATTGCCACTTAGACACATCTTCATAACTTTAGATGGACAACAAAAAGTCCAGACAAATTTTCTGGCCCTATTGGTTCTCAGCTCAATGGGGATTGTCAGAATGGAATGTTGTGGACTTCAAATCTATACCTTATCCTGCATTTGTGCTTCTACCAAATGAGGTGGTCAATAATTTATCAAGAGACCAATACTATGGATACTGCATCTGCTGGGCAATTATTACTGGTGAAGTGGATGAAGACATTGCACTCTTAGGAGTTGGCCTGCTAAATCACTCTCGATGGCTAACCTTAGCCTGTAGAATTCTTCGCTTTTATGTTTCACAAAAAAGACCCAGTAAGAACCTCAAAATCATAGTAGAATTCATCATCAAAGTATACTTTCACAGTTGGTTCAATATCAAGGCTAATAAGAGGCTAAGTGATTGGGTCAAGAAACCTATTCAATAGGATCCAAAGAGTAAATAAATTCCCTGACAGGAAAATTAGAGAAATTTGTTATGACGTATTAAACAATAACAGCTATTTTGCTCATGGTGAAAATATTTTAGTTGGAATGCGGGCTGATGAAGATGAAGAGGTGAGGAGGTGTGTGTCAATAAAGTTCTGTGTCTGAGGGAGTTATAGAGGATTTTGATGATGAATCTGGTAGTAGCAATGATTTTGCAGGTGGGAATAATTGAAAGTGATGATGAGAATGAAGAGGATCATGAAGGTGGTACTGATGAATATCCTGCTATAGATGAGAATGTTAGGGTCTGTAGAAAGCCAATCATCAATTTCAAAGCTTCTGCATACCACAAGCTGTCTGCTATGTCCCAATGGAAAATTGTTCCACCTGTATTAAAAGATTCAGTAATGATGAACTACGTGATATCATTAATACCGCATTGAAACTGGATCACGAGTGCCACAGTCAGAATGTTGAAAGGCACATCAAGCTTGTCACTGAAGCATCCTTGGCTGTTGTAGGTCATGAGCGTAGAGATGGTCTAATTAGAAACAAAATTAGATCACGTAAATTAATGAAAGATTTTGTGTCTAAAAAATATTTTAAGTTCTAGATTATTATTTATCATGCTAAAATATGACAAAATGACAATTGTTAATTGTATAATTTAATGTTTGGCGTTTTGGAATGTCAAAAAGCATTTTCAATGAATTTAAAATGGCTGATTTGATTGATTTTGATTGCTGATTGAAAACCACTAATACATGTCAATTTGCAGCTTGAGAATGTTTTATTGTGTTGACATTCAGTTGAAAGGGGGCTATGGGCCCAAAAAAATTAGTTTTTCTAAATAACTCAAAAACTAAAGGTTTTATGAAACATACCACTCTTAACAATGTGTTCTAAATCAAATTCTGCATCTTCTGGTATGCAAACCATCTCTCTAGCATGTACAGAAGAAGAGATATTGGCCATTTTCCTGATTTTGCTAGTGCGGCATTAGATGTTTTACAAAAACGGGGGTGGCCGGACACACGTTGGTGGCCACCAATTATTTTTTTCAGGAATCTTATTTTTATATCAAAAGCCAACTGCTAGTCACTCTGATAAATTAAAATCAAACAAACATTATAGTTTCAGCCCGGCCTAATCCCCCGCCCCCATACGTCCATATCTACTTGATCATTATCCTATATAAATTTTATTAAATATTCATTTTTACTCGTGTCAATCTATGAAATGCAAAACTTCATGCATTCGTTCGAAAACGCACAAATACGTTCTCGTATTATTTTTTTCATTTTTATTTTTAATTATATCACCTCCCGAGATGAACTCGAAAACGCTGAGGTTAAGTTATCAAATTCCGCGAACTATAGCATAAGTGAACGCTTCAAAGATAAAAAATCTCCTTTCGCTCTGATTCGAATTTATAACATTATCATGCGTTATGTTATATTATGTGTCATGTCTCATGTACTTGTGTTGTACTAATAACCATATATATAACCATATATATAACCATATATAACCATATATTATAACCATATATTATAACCATATATAACCATAATAAATATATAAAAACACTGTAAGAATGGTAAACAACGTAATGTACTTCAATGAAACTGTAATTAAATGTAATGATTTAATATATAATGTAAGAATGTACTTTAATAGAACTGTAATGGACAATCATAAGCGAATGTGAAGTAATCCATAATTGTAATCGTAATTGTAATGAACCAAAATTAATACGTACTCAGTCATGTACTCAAATTGTACTTATGTACTACTATGAAATTATATCGCCTTCATAAATGTAGACTCGGCGAAAAATACAAATTAGTTTTTAAATTTTTTTAATTTTTATTTTGAATCTTTCAAACATCTGATCATGTGTTTAAAAGGGGTGAACTTAACCTTCAACTGTCTTCCCCCAACATTTAGGTTTATATTATACATGTATTTGTAAAATGAGTTGCACTTCATTACGGGACTCTGCTTTGGTCACTGCTACGAGACTCCCTTGTTAGCAGCTTCGCTGCGAGGAGGGGGCAGAGGCCCCTTGCCTCCTTAACTTTTTAGATTCCGGCCTGAGCCATGGTCGAAAGAGGTCGAACCTCTACCCCTGTAAATTCAAGCACTACCTGTAAATTTAAGAAGTAAATTACAGTGAGAAACACTTTTATTTTCCCCTTCGAGCCGTGCTCTCTTCAGAAGAACTTAGTCAGTAAAGTCGATAAGTTATAAAAGAAAAGTCGATAATTTTAGTATCAGAGAAAGTATCAGAGTATTATAAAAAGAGAAGAATTAACAACTGGCGACCCTTTGCCCAAATTAAGAAAGAGACAACCCAAGCACCATAGAAGATATTGGCATAACAGTCTGGCGAGTCTGTAGCCAAGAGTTTAACAAGTGGCGACCCACCATTTGACCGGCGGAAAAGAATTAGAATGTTATAGAAGAAATATCCGTTGCTGCCTCCTAACCAGAACCCCCCCGTCGATTCCGAACCACCCCAGGGCCCTAGACGGAGGGGTTAACAAATTGGCGACCCTATAGCCAGGATAAACATTTGGAGACCCTACTATCAAGATTAGAAGAATATTTTAAGATGAGGATTTTAACAAGTGGCCACTCTTTGGCCAGGATAGAAATTACCCTGCATCAGGATAAAACCATTTGACCGGCGCGTCACGACTTCTTGTTCGTAACATCCACCCTTAAACCGGTGTGTCACGACTCCAAGTTCTCCACGCCTAGTTTTCATCCAAGAAGAAGTAGCCAGCAAGACGTCTTCAGGACACGTCTCAAGGATTTCCCCATAGAAATTTTGTTAAGTACAGAGTTGTTTTTTTTAAGTAATTTGTAAACATTTGAAAAGTCAGTATTATTAACAGTTAATATTTAGTATTGAGCCAGAATTAACACAAAACACAGTGAACATTTCAGACACCAGTGATACATTTTTTTTTAGTGAAACTAATTTTCACAGAAGTTAAAAGTCGCACAATTTAAAAGTCGCAGAACTTAATTATCAGAGAGTTAATTATCGGAGAGTTAATTATCAGAGAGTTAATTATCAGAGAGTTAATTGTCACAGAGTTAATTGTCACAGAGTTAATTGTCACAGAGTTAATTGTCACAGAGTTAATTTCAGTTATTTTCACGATTATAGTCAGTATAGAATAATTTTATTTTATGTACCAAACATAATAGTACAGTACCTTCGCGTACATTAGGGTGAAATATTGTTTACATTTTTTATTTTTGTTTACAATTTTTTCAAATTATTGAATTGAATTGACGTGCAAAATTAAGAAAGAGAGAGTTTTCAGAGAGTTTATAGAGTTATAGAGATACTTGATTGTATTTCAAGTAAGTCCAGAGGATAATAGTCTCCACTTGATTGAGATCAAGTGCAGTCATTTTCCGTTTTCAGTTAATCTTCACTTGATAGCAGTTCAAGTGCAAGTCAGTTTCATTTTCAGTTTCAAGATACTACTTGATAAGAGTTCAAGTCAGTTTCATTTTCAGTTTCAAGATACTACTTGATAAGAGTTCAAGTCAGTTTCATTTTCAGTTTCAGAATACTTGATAGAGTTCAAGTCAGACAGTTTTATTCCAAGTCAGTTTTCGAGTCCCAAGTCGAGTTTTCAAGTCCCAAGTTAGTTTTCAAGTCCCAAGTCATTTCAATGCAGTCAATTGAATTCAACTTTTTCTTTGTAGTTTAAGAAAATTTAATTTAAGAAAATGTAATTTAAGAATTTAATTCAACCTTTTTTTGTTGTTGTTTAAGAGAATTTAATTCAACCTTTTTTTTTGTTGTTTAAGAGAATTTAATTCAACCTTTTTTTTTGTTGTAAAAGAGAATTTAATTCAACCTGAATTGACCGCGTTGCGTCTTTAGTTTAACCTTTTTTCTTGTTTGTAAGAAGGAAATTGACCGATTTGTCTTTTCTTTTCATGTCATTGTTGCGTATATAAATATATAGTTATGTATTTATTGTTTGTAACCAAAACAGTTTTTACAATTGTTTGTAATGACTTTGATAATCATTGTAATGTATATGTGATAATAATAGTTGTGTAATAATTAATTAATCGATCTTGTCCCAATGACTCCTTTTAAATTACTATGCTGAGGAACATGCCGTCCTTCCGTTTTGTTTCGACTCTTTTAATTTTTGTTCTAAGTAGTGTGACAAGAAATCTTTAAAAAAAAAAAAAAAAAAAGAGCAAAGTGCTCACGAAAAGATGTAATTGTCAATTTCAGACTTATACCCCCTGCTTAGTCACTCAATTCCCCCGAATGTCGTACTCCAAACTTTGTCTTTTTATTTTATTTTATTTTAACACCCCCAACCCCAGTTGAACTGTGTCAACCAGAGAAATGGTTCAACCATGGTTAATTCCTCTTTGGTACGATGGAACATAACCTCAATTTATGTTAAGTTGTGATTTTTATTTTTAAGTATATTATATGTATATTATATGTTTAGTTCATTATAGTTTATAATTGATTTCTATTTTCAATTTTTATTTTTTTATTTTTTAATTCGATTAATACTGAGTAATTGTCGTAGTCGAATTTAATTAATTGTGTGTCAAAATTCAATTTTTAAAACCATGAGATTTGCTTTCATTACTTTTAAGGTCCTCTAAGTACGTTTTTTTTATTACCTTAATATATGTGTAACTGATTTAATTACGTACAATCGATAATCATAATTGAATTCTATTACTTTTGACACATATTCGAATTCATTTTCTTTCCGTACCTCAAGTCACTTTCACATTAAACTCATATGCATACACCATCAATACTACCTGTAATTAGATTTTAACAATAACTGACTTAAACTTAAAAGATTTTATAACCCTAAACCCATCTTAAATTATTATACATTATTTTTAAACTTTGTTAATTCAAAAACCTTCCAAATCCCTACACATACACACGCATGTATGCACACTATATATACTATATATACAAACCTTATTCTAAAATCATTGGATATCACAAACTATTTCATAGCGTGTAAGTGCTAACTATGCTATTTAGTCTTAATCATTTTTGCTTTCTAATATATCTTGCTCATGCATTTATTCAGTTAATTGAACAATCCTCTCAGCTAATCTGTCCCTTGAAATTGTAAGATACACACTTTGTACCTAGTACACATAAATACACACTAGACCACAGGTCTATACATCATCCACTACGTAATTCGATTTTTACCTACACTAGTCAATAACAATTAGTTTACAGATTGTACGATTTACATTTTTCCCTTTTATCTACTATTCATTATGTATGTAATTCTTCCCACAGAAAAAAAAAAAATTGTTAAAAATTTAACAATATCATTCTTTGTCTAACTTAATTGTTTGTCTAAATTAACGTATTAATCCTTTTATTCTGTTTGCATAAAATTAAAGTTTTAATCTTTGAATTTTTATATTTTATAATAGCCTATGAGCGAGTGTCATGTTAAAAATTTGATTACTCTGCATTGTACTCAACTACCCGAAATCGTTCTGTATAAAATTTGTATTGTAAAAAAAAAAAAAAAAAATTCGTCATCATCTAATTTGAATTCGTTAGATGTTATTTTCTCAATTGTATTGTATTAATTGTATTATTATTGTGTTAATATCATTTTAAAAAGGGGGAGCACTGTAAAAATGAACAATGAACAATTCCTATACCATCATTATATGGATTCATTATCTTCATGCAGTACTTATGTTCGTATAGTTTTTACGTTTGAATGTTCATTTTTACATAAGAAACCAAAATCGCCTAAGCGAGTTTTGGATAGAATGTCGATTTGTACTTCTTTATTCATTACTGTATTGCTCTAATTTATCTTTCCTAATAATGATTTGTACAATACGTACAAATTCAATAACTATGACGTCACATTTTCCCGTCATTAATTTCCCTTCATCAATCTTCATCAATCTAGTATTCAATGTATGAAAATTCTTTAACATCATACTAAAAACTGTACACTCTATAGAAGTCATTATTTATGTTATGAAGTATCAATATAACTATTATTCGACCATATCCCCCGCTAGGCCGGGCTGAAACTCAAGATAGAATTAATCAGTCATTAACAGTTGGCTTTTGATATAAAAATAAGATTCCTGAAAAAAATAATTGGTGGCCACCAACGTGTGTCCGGCCACCCCCGTTTTTGTAAAAACATCTAATGCCGCACTAGCAAAATCAGGAAAATGGCAATATCTTTTCTTCTGAACATGCTATAGAGATGGTTTGCATACCAAAAGATGCAGAATGTGATTTGGAACAGATTATTAAGAATGGTATTGTTTCATAAAACCTTTAGGTTTTGAGTTATTTTAGAGAAACTAATTTTTGGAGCCCATAGACCCCCTTTCGACGGACCTTAGTGACAAAAGAAATTCTAAAATAAGCATGATTTGGCTTTTTGATTACTAACATTGCCCTAAAAGGATGTTGACATGGACATAGTGATCACATGATATGACTTTTCCTTGTTATCTTGCATCCATTATGCTTGATTAAAGAATAGAGGGTGGGGCTGCTTCATGAACTTTTTTTTAAACGTAATATATTGAAAACTTGTTTTTTTTTCAGGTGCCTTTGTTATAAGTTTCCAACTGCAATTTGTCATTGAATTCAACATTTGCAATATAAAGTATGACTTCTACAAGGAAAACAGTTGCTAAAGTACTTGGTGATGTACGTTTTATGCCAGCAGAACAGTTCCTTTGGAAATTGCCTACGGTGAAGCAAGTTATTGAAATGTGTTTGTGTTTCGGAGATATAAAGAAGATGTACTGAGAGCTACTTCTGAGGAATTGCATAAATTGTGGGTCACATATAATGTTTATCCAATATCAGTAAATGCCATACAGAGCCGACTGAAAGCCCAAATAAAGGAATCAACCGCCTTCTGAAGTATGACAAAAGAAAAGGGGACCTAAATATCATCAAGATCTGGATGATTTTCTGAAAACTGTAAACGTTTTATTTGACATATATCAACATGATCACAAACTGTTGGCAGATACAGAGAAAAAGCACTTACTAAAAATGACTGAATCTGATTACCAGTTTTATGAGGTAGGTCTGTTGATTGAATTTCAAGTTGTAAATTATTAATTAATATTAATTAATTTCAATTATTAATTTATTAATAATTTGCTACAATTTTTAAAGTGCATTTAATAAGTTAGTAATATCAATAATACACTATTAATGTTAATGATAAGTAATATTTTAGTATTTTCTCATTTTTGTAAGAATTTCAATTTACATATAGAGACCCATAGATAAAAGATACATTATAGTGTAATGAAATATAATCACTTTGTAGGACCAGAAAACAACTAGGCATGGTTATTGTACCCTGAAAGAAGTCCCAGAAACAGCCACTGACTTAAAATTCAAATCACGGGTTATTCAATCTCAAAAAGCAAAAGAATCAGTTCCTCCTCCTCATCCTCCTGAACCTATGGACATTCCTGAGTTGACAGATAGCGACAGTTGTAATGATTCATTTGATGCAGACTATGTTCCAGAAGTCTCAACATTACAGAACAGAACTAGATTACGCTCATTAGCTGAAGCATGTGACAGGTATAGTACTGAAAGATAAATCTTTTAATACAGCTTAAAGTGAAATCATTGTGACTAAGAGATTAAGATTACCAATAAATTATTCATTGACAATAGATATGTAAATCTACTTTAAATATCCTAACAGATATCAAGTAAGTGATAGAGCAGGAGCGGCTATTGGTTCTGCTACATTGGTAGACTTTGGAGTAATCACCCCAGATAACATACAAAATGTTATTGATAAGTATGTTTTTAATCACTCTAGATATTACATTTCTTAGCTTCTGCTATAAGTTCTAAATCACCAGATTTACTATTATTTTTAATTAGCGTCAAAATTTCTATTTTGTATTTATATTAATTAGTTTCAAACAGGACACTGACATTTATATTTTGTATATTTGTATAATGCTAATGCAGTAATGCATGGCCAATATTTTTGAAATACTTTTCAGAAACAAGTTGAGAAGGGAGAGAGCTAAATTGAGAGCTCAAAGGAAGAAGGAAGAAGAAGTGATATTTGAAAAAGTGACTGGCATTGGCTTTGACGGTAGAAAGGATGCTACACTTGCTGTTAACAAAGTAAATGAAAAGTATTATACATCCACAATCCTAGAGGAACATTATGTCATTACTGGAGAGCCAGGTAAATGGAAATGATTGTCATACAGTTATAGGCGTTATGCTGTTATATTACTGTACTATAAAGTAATATTTCAATTACTTAAAATTTTTTTCTTTTAAGTGACAACTGTCCAGTTAACTTTATTCCTTCCTTTTTCATTTTTATTTAATTGTAAAATTAATTACATTTATTTTCAGATGATTTCTACCTCGACATTTTACCCCGGAGAGTGGCAAAGGCATTGACATTGCTCATGGCATTTATAAGATCATTAAAGGGACAGAACTTGAGGCCAAATTAAACTTAGTTAAAGCAGATGGGACAAATACTAACACAGGACATATGCATGGGTCAATCAGATATGTGGAAATGTTTTTAGGGCAACCTCTTCAGTGGGATATTTGTCTTCTGCATCTAAATGAATTGCCACTTAGACACATCTTCATAACTTTAGATGGGACAACAAAAAGTCCAGACAAATTTTCTGGCCCTATTGGTTCTCAGCTCAATGGGGATGTGTCAGAATGGAATGTTGTGGACTTCAAATCTATACCTTATCCTGCATTTGTGCTTCTACCAAATGAGGTGGTCAATAATTTATCAAGAGACCAATACTATGGATACTGCATCTGCTGGGCAATTATTACTGGTGAAGTGGATGAAGACATTGCACTCTTAGGAGTTGGCCTGCTAAATCACTCTCGATGGCTCACCTTAGCCTGTAGAATTCTTCGCTTTTATGTTTCACAAAAAAGACCCAGTAAGAACCTCAAAATCATAGTAGAATTCATCATCAAAGTATACTTTCACAGTTGGTTCAATATCAAGGCTAATAAGAGGCTAAGTGATGGGTCAAGAAACCTATTCAATAGGATCCAAAGAGTAAATAAATTCCATGACAGGAAAATTAGAGAAATTTGTTATGACGTATTAAACAATAACAGCTATTTTGCTCATGGTGAAAATATTTTAGTTGGAATGCTGGCTGATGAAGATGAAGAGGTGAGGAGGTGTGCTGTCAATAAAGTTCTGTGTCTGAGGGGAGTTATAGAGGATTTTGATGATGAATCTGGTAGTAGCAATGATTTTGCAGGTGGAATAATTGAAAGTGATGATGAGAATGAAGAGGATCATGAAGGTGGTACTGATGAATATCCTGCTATAGATGAGAATGTTAGGGTCTGTAGAAAGCCAATCATCAATTTCAAAGCTTCTGCATACCACAAGCTGTCTGCTATGTCCCAATGGAAAATTGTTCCACCTGTATTAAAAGATTCAGTAATGATGAACTACGTGATATCATTAATACCGCATTGAAACTGGATCACGAGTGCCACAGTCAGAATGTTGAAAGGCACATCAAGCTTGTCACTGAAGCATCCTTGGCTGTTGTAGGTCATGAGCGTAGAGATGGTCTAATTAGAAACAAAATTAGATCACGTAAATTAATGAAAGATTTTGTGTCTAAAAAATATTTTAAGTTCTAGATTATTATTTATCATGCTAAAATATGACAAAATGACAATTTGTTAATTGTATAATTTAATGTTTGGCGTTTTGGAATGTCAAAAAGCATTTTCAATGAATTTAAAATGGCTGATTTTGATTGATTTTGATTGCTGATTGAAAACCACTAATACATGTCAATTTGCAGCTTGAGAATGTTTTATTGTGTTGACATTCAGTTGAAAGGGGGTCTATGGGCCCAAAAAATTAGTTTTTCTAAAATAACTCAAAAACTAAAGGTTTTATGAAAACATACCACTCTCAACAATGTGTTCTAAATCAAATTCTGCATCTTCTGGTATGCAAACCATCTCTCTAGCATGTTCAGAAGAAGAGATATTGCCATTTTCCTGATTTTGCTAGTGCGGCATTAGATGTTTTTACAAAAACGGGGGTGGCCGGACACACGTTGGTGGCCACCAATTATTTTTTTCAGGAATCTTATTTTTATATCAAAAGCCAACTGCTAGTCACTCTGATAAATTAAAATCAAACAAACATTATAGTTTCAGCCCGGCCTAATCCCCCGCCCCCATACGTCCATATCTTAACTTGATCATTATCCTATATAAATTTTATTAAATATTCATTTTTACTCGTGTCAATCTATGAAATGCAAAACTTCATGCATTCGTTCGAAAACGCACAAATACGTTCTCGTATTATTTTTTTCATTTTTATTTTTAATTATATCACCTCCCGAGATGAACTCGAAAACGCTGAGGTTAAGTTATCAAATTCCGCGAACTATAGCATAAGTGAACGCGTCAAAGATAAAAAATCTCCTTTCGCTCTGATTCGAATTTATAACATTATCATGCGTTATGTTATATTATGTGTCATGTCTCATGTACTTGTGTTGTACTAATAACCATATATAATAACCATATATAATAACCATATATAATACCATATATTATAACCATATATTATAACCATATATTATAACCATATATAAATATATAAAAACACTGTAAGAATGGTAAACAACGTAATGTACTTCAATGAAACTGTAATTAAATGTAATGATTTAATATATAATGTAAGAATGTACTTTAATAGAACTGTAATGGACAATCATAAGCGAATGTGAAGTAATCCATAATTGTAATCGTAATTGTAATGAACCAAAATTAATACGTACTCAGTCATGTACTCAAATTGTACTTATGTACTACTATGAAATTATATCGCCTTCATAAATGTAGACTCGGCGAAAAATACAAATTAGTTTTTAATTTTTTAAAATTTTTATTTGGAATCTTTCAAACATCTGATCATGTGTTTAAAAGGGGGGAACATAACCTTCAACTGTCTTCCCCCAACATTTAGGTTTATATTATACATGTATTTGTAAAATGAATTGCACTTCATTACGGGACTCTGCTTTGGTCACTGCTACGAGACTCCCTTGTTAGCAGCTTCGCTGCGAGGAGGGGGCAGAGGCCCCTTGCCTCCTTAACTTTTTAGATTCCGGCCTGAGCCATGGTCGAAAGAGGTCGAACCTCTACCCCTGTAAATTCAGAGCACTACCTGTAAATTTTTAAGAAGTAAATTACAGTGAGAAACACTTTTATTTTCCCCTTCGAGCCGTGCTCTCTTCAGAAGAACTTAGTCAGTAAAGTCGATAAGTTATAAAAGAAAAGTCGATAATTTTAGTATCAGAGAAAGTATCAGAGTATTATAAAAAGAGAAGAATTAACAACTGGCGACCCTTTGCCCAAATTAAGAAAGAGACAACCCAAGCACCATAGAAGATATTGGCATAACAGTCTGGCGAGTCTGTAGCCAAGAGTTTAACAAGTGGCGACCCACCATTTGACCGGCGGAAAAGAATTAGAATGTTATAGAAGAAATATCCGTTGCTGCCTCCTAACCAGAACCCACCCCCCCCGTCGATTCCGAACCACCCCAGGGCCATAGACGGAGGGGTTAACACACACACACACACACACGCACACACACCCACTATATATATATATATATGTTAAACACAGACCGTGCATGGAACAAGGAACTCTTCTGGGAAAATTAAATCCACTATAGTCCGAATAAGTAATGGTAAATGACAAATAAACAGTAGTTTTTCTTTTTCATGATGCTAGCCCGACGTGGGCAACGGGTCTCTCGCAAATAGGTCCCATAAATATAGCTTCCCTCACCAGCTATCTGCAAAGCTGACAGGATCCAGCTTTGGGACATGGATCTAGGGTTTAAAGCAAGCCTAGTCCCACTACATTCAGAACCTCTATATAAGTAAAAGACTCGTTGCATTCACGTCGGATTGAATAAATCAAAGAAAAAGGGGATCCTGTCTGCTTTGCAGATAGCTGGTGAGGGAAGCTATATTTATGGGACCTCTTTGAGAGAGACCTGTTGCCCACGTCGGGCTAGCATCATGAAAAAGAAAAACTATGGTATTTTTCATTTACCATTACTTATTCGGACTATAGTAGATTTAATTTTCCCAGAAGAGTTCCTTGTTCCATGCACGGTCTGTGTTTAACATATAAGTTTCTCAGGGGACCATTCTGAGTTTGTGTATATTAAACGGACGTGTTACGTGCCTTGAAAAGTGGACGCTCAGTGTCATGGTTGAGGTTTAAGTTTTGTTTTTTTGGCTAAAAATACAATAGTTACCCCTTTTTCTTTGATTTATTCAATCCGACGTGAATGCAACGAGTCTTTTACTTATATAGAGGTTCTGAATGTAGTAGGACTAGGCTTGCTTTAAACCCTAGATCCATGTCCCAAAGCTGGATCCTGTCTGCTTTGTAGATAGCTGGTGAGGGAAGCTATATTTATGCGACCTCTTTGCGAGAGACCCGTTGCCCACGTCGGGCTAGCATCATGAAAAAGAAAAACTATGGTATTTGTCATTTACCATTACTTATTCGGACTATAGTGGATTTAATTTTCCCAGAAGAGTTCCTTGTTCCATGCACGGTCTGTGTTTAACATATAAGTTTCTCAGGGGACCATTCTGAGTTTGTATATATATATATATATATATATATTATATATATATATAATATATATATATATATATATATATATATATATATATATATATATGGGATGAATTTTACAATTAAACACGTGAAATGAATGAATGCTGCAAACCCACAAGGAAAAAGAAAAACGAATCCAAGGCCTTTAGTGTATTCACGTGTATTCCCTGACGAGGTGTAGCTCTGAATACACGAAAGGCCTTGGAATCGTTTTTCTTTTTTCCCCTTGGGTTTGCAGCATATATATATAATATATATATATATATTATATATATATGATGAATAAAACCACGAAGGAAAGGAAACACAAAAAGGTGCTCAAGCGCTTTCGTCTAATGACATCCTCAGGAACACTGAAATACATAAAAGGTTACGGCCTATATATAGGTTACAGAAAGAGAAAAAAAAAATATATAAATAAATAACATACATACAAACAAACATATATATATATATATATATACATACGTATCTACACACATACACACATATATATATATATATATATATATGCAATAAACAGAGAAGTAAAAATAAAACTTAAAAATTAAGGATTAGAGGATTAACAAAGAGGCATATCGATTTTTAGCACAAGATCAAATGAGTTATAAAAATAATACAAATTTATACTGGAGATACGCCCGGGTTTAACACTTTGCCTTTTTAGAGTCAAGTTTCGATATATATAAAAATAAATTGAAGATTAAAAGTTAATAAAGTAGCTTACAAGTTTACCAAAGATTAAGTGTCCTACCCTTTTTATCTAGATTTGTTTTGAAGGAATTCAAAACAACAGGATCGAGTTGAAAAAGACATAGTTAAAGGCCTCGTTTATAGTGCGGCGAATGGTAATTACGAAGATAACTTTCCTAAACGGTTTTGCGATGGCCTCTCACAATTAAAAAAAGATGGGGAGCTCCATATTACTAAAGCAGACAAGGCTAACACCATAGTTATTATGGACAAAGTGGACTACATCGGAAAGATGAACGAGCTTCTCCAGGACCCCGCCACATACAGCAAACTTAGGAAGAACCCGCAGGATGACGTCATCAAATCATTTAATAGTGGCTTGAAACGCATTCTCAAAGATCATAAGGACTTAATTCCGCTTTTCATGTCCACTTCACCTTCTCTGCCCTACCTTTACGGTCTTATTAAAACCCACAAACCTGGCAACCCTATGCGCCCTATTATTAGCTCGGTGGGCTCTATTACTTATAAACTCTCCAAATGGCTTGTCAAAGTCTTGTCCCCCATTCTCGGAACTATCTCTGATTCACATGTAAAAAATTCCATGGATCTTACTGAAAAATTGAATAATGCACGTACTGAAACTAACGATAGATTGATCAGTTTTGATGTTTGTTCATTGTTTACAAAAGTGCCGATTGATGATATGCTTGACTTTCTCTCCCAAGAATTACAAATATGACCTGCCACTGCCACTACCTTCACACATTGTTTGGAACTTATTAAGCTTTGCATTAAAGACTGTAAATTCACTTTCAATAACGAGTATTATCAACAAGTGTTTGGGATGGCCATGGGCAACCCCTTATCGCCCCTCCTCTCCAATATTTATATGGAGTTTTTTCGAAATTACTTACATTCCGAGAATCCTGGGGTTGGCATCCCTTGGTTGCAGTACGTCGACGATATTTGTGTATCTGGCCCATGAATCGTGACCTGGATAACTTCCTCCTTCAGTTAAATGATCAAGTCCCCTCCATTAAGTTTACTTTAGAAGTGGAACAAGACAAGTCAATCCCATTTTTGGATGTGAGTGTACATAGGGAAAGCCCAGGTTTTAAGTTTAGTATCTATCGGAAAACAACAAACAACTTGTCCTACGTACACTTTTACTCGGGACATGACACCCCCACTAAGAAGGCCATTTTTTCATCAATGTTTCTCGCGCCCTTAGGATCGCCAGTCCGGAATACATCGATGCCGAATTGGAAAAAATCAACGGTATTGGAAGTGATCTGTGTTACCCATCTGCGTTTATGGAATCTTGTCTCAACAAGGCAAAACGAACTTTCTATCGTGTCAATAATAACACTCGTACTTTGTCAAAAAATATTTTAGTACTTCCATTTTTCCCGGGCTTTTTAGGCATTGCTAATGTACTTAAACTTTTGGATATTAATGCAGTATTTTCATATAACAATATTGTGAAAAATATCATAGTAAAAAATAGCCCTACCAATAATTCAGGCATTATCTATAAAATTGGGTGTGAACAATGTGATTCCTTTTACATAGGTCAGACGGGAAAGGATTTTCACACACGTATAAAACATCATCAATATTCCGTCAGAACAGGACAGTTGTCCAGTGCTCTTTTTGTCCATTTGTCAGAGTTATCCCACTGTATTGATTGGAATAATGCTTCAGTTTTATTTCATTCGAGCAACATTGTCAATAGAAATATTCTTGAGTCTGCCATTATTCAACTTTCAAATAACTTCAACATAAGCAAAGGTCTTTTTCAACTCGATCCTGTTGTTTTGAATTCCTTCAAAACAAATCTAGATAAAAAGGGTAGGACACTTAATCTTTGGTAAACTTGTAAGCTACTTTATTAACTTTTAATCTTCAATTTATTTTTATATATATCGAAACTTGACTCTAAAAAGGCAAAGTGTTAAACCCGGGCGTATCTCCAGTATAAATTTGTATTATTTTTATAACTCATTTGATCTTGTGCTAAAAATCGATATGCCTCTTTGTTAATCCTCTAATCCTTAATTTTTAAGTTTTATTTTTACTTCTCCGTTTATTGCATATATATATATATATATATGTGTATGTGTGTAGATATGTATGTATATATATATATATATGTGTACATATGTTTGTGTGTATGTATGTTATTTATTTATATTTTTTTTTCTCTTTCTGTAACCTATATATAGGCCGTAACCTTTTATGTATTTCAGTGTTCCTGAGGATGTCATTAGACGAAAGCGCTTGAGCACCGTTTTGTGTTTCCTTTCCTTCGTGGTTTTATTCATCATAAATATTTTTCACATGTTACTTTCGTGAAATAATTTTCATATACATATATATATATATATATATGAATAACCAGATAAGTAGGTTTGTGCAAAAAAAAATTTCTTAATATATGCAATTAAAAGAAAATGGCTAGTGAGTTTTACGGGAGATACCCGGATATTTCTATGACATACGTTCTAAACAGAGCCTCTCTTTCCAGCTCATACTCATGATTACACCGGTCTGCATGAAAATCGATTTCTTTATTTTGAGTTGTGATTCTGAAGCAGGTCGCTGCGCTGAATTCAAAAGTGCTACCAGTTTTTTTCTATCGCCCACAGTTTTAAAGTTATTAGCAAAACAGTTTTGTTGCGTTTTGTAATTTTTTACCTTTTTTATCTTTAATTAATTTCGTTTTTTCATATTTTTCAGATAGATAATTCTAACATTACGTCTTTAAAATTTTAATAATGGCTTCTAGAGGATGTACCCATAGTCCAGACATATTTTGTTATATTTGTGGTCGGTATGTTGTAAAACAAAGGACAAATGTAACGACCTTCATTAAGAGAGCTTATCATGCTTATTTTGGAATTAAATTAGGAGATCAAGACAAAAGTTGGGCTCCACACAAGGTTTGTCTTACGTGTGTTGCGGCACTAAGGAATTGGAGCAAAGGTAAAAAGAAAAGTTTGCCATTTGGGATCCCTATGGTATGGCGAGAGCCAAGGAACCATACCGACGACTGCTACTTCTGTTCTTGCAATGTTAAAGGTTATAATGCAAAGAATAAAGAGAGCCTTCAATACCCAAGTCTTCCATCTGCAATAAGGCCGGTACCCCATGGTCCAGAAGTTCCTATTCCCCGCCCACCCGAGAATCTGGATCAATACAATTCAGATTCTGATTCAGCTCCAAATCCAGACAATGATGATGTTTATGAACGGCCAACAGCTGACCGAGATCCTCCTAAACCATTAACCCAAGCCGAACTAAATAACTTAGTCAGGGATTTGAATCTGCCTAAGGACTCTGCAGAACTTTTGGGGTCTAGATTGCAGGAGAACAATTTATTGGCATCCGACACATACTTCACTTGGTACAGAAATCGTGAGAAAGACTTCGTGCCTTTTTTCGAAGAAGATGGTCCCTTGATATTTTGCAAGGACATCACAGGATTAGTGTGCAAGCTAGGCATCGAATACCAAACCAGTGACTGGAGGTTGTTTATAGATTCCTCTAAAACCAGTCTAAAAGGAGTGTTACTGCACAACGGTAACAAATATGCATCAATCTCAGTGGCCCATTCTACTCATTTAAAAAAGACCTATGATAACATGAAACTGCTTCTGGAAAAAATTCAGTATCAAAATCACAGATGGATATTGTGTGGGGATCTGAAAGTCCTTTGCATGTTACTTGGGCAGCAATCAGGATACACTAAGATGCCATGTTTCATCTGCGAATGGGATAGTCGAGCACGTGACCAGCACTGGAAGAGGAAAACTTGGCTCCTAGAGAGAATCTTACCCCAGGATCAAAGAACATTTTACATGAACATCTAGTTGAACCAAATAAAATCCTCCTACCACCCTTGCACATTAAGTTAGGCTTGATGAAGCAGTATGTCAAAGCATTGAATAGGGAAGGTAAGTGTTTCAAGTACATTTGTTCAAAGTATCCAAAGATTAGCTACGAGAAAATAAAGGAAGGTGTTTTTATAGGTCCTCAGATTAGAAAGTTATTGACAGACGATCATTTCCTGAACACAATGACCAATAAAGAAAAAGAAGCATGGCTTGGTTTCAAAGATGTTGAAAACTTCTTGGGAAACTACAAAAGCCAAAATTATGAAAGACTGGTGGAAAATATGCTTAAAAAGTTTTGCACCTTAGGCTGCAACATGAGCCTGAAAGTTCACTTCTTATTTTCGCATCTTGACCGTTTTCCCGAAAATCTCGATGTCAGTGAGGAGCAAGGGGAACGATTTCACCAGGACATCAAAACCATGGAAAGAAGATATCAAGGAAGATGGCATACAAATATGATGGCGGATTACTGCTGGTGTCTGCAACGAGATCAGCCTAACGCACAGCATAAGAAAACATCAAAGAAGCACCGGTTTAGTCGTCATTAGTCAGATCTACCTTCGAAGTCTTAAGTCTTTGGAATAAGTCCTGAAATGTTTGCAAGTAAAGAAGGTAAATATATTTTGTTTCTTTCAGTTATTTTTTTATTCTTTCATAAACAAGCAATATGCTTGTCCAAGAGGTAGGAGCTATTTAATTCGGCTTTAATTAGGTTTTACTCTATCACCTAAAGATTTCGTGCTACAAGGGGTGTTATAATACCTCATCTGTCCCCAAATGTTAACCACCCATTGATGGGAGGGGAGAGAGTATTTTGCTGGGAACGGGACTGGTTGATATATATATTTACCCTACATTATTATGTAAGCGTTACTGTAGTCTATAACAACAAAATTTATGGTTTAACATGTGCAATCCAATGTTGGTCTCGATAAGATGGTTCACATTTGGGGATAAATGGGGGATTTATGACACACCCTGTAGTAAGAAAACCATACGTGATAGGGAAAAACTAACTATATTTTTTAGATCAGCGCACTCAAATTATATAGAATCATCAACTAGTTTGTAAAAATCGATCGACAATTTTTCAAATGTGTACTGGTGTTATCTTTGATTTATCAACACCCAACTGTAAAATACTTGGCCAAAAGCTACAACTTTAACACAACTACATTTTGCATTACCGGCAAAGATTAATTTATTTATCCTCGTATTATCTATACAAAAGCAATAAACAAAACAAAACATCTTTATTGTGGATCATTCACAATCCATAGCCACTTAACCTAACATACAAGCACAATCTTACGTACTATACACTGAACTTAATACAAAAATAAGGCCAACAGAGCCACTTAACCTAGCATACTGGCATACTGTTTGATTAATTATCTGACAGTTTTATGTATATTGTAATTACACGAGATATCATTAACTGAAAAAGGTCATTTGTATACGTAGGAGAAAATAATTGTAGCTTAATGAAAAAATCAGAAATTATGAGAATAAGAGAGTTTAATAAAAATGTTGATAAATTATAGGAAGCTGAGTTCGTATATGATTTTGTGGAAACTATATTTTAAATTATTAATTATAGAACAAACCAAACATCTTTGTTGCGGATCATTCACAATCCATAGTCACCTAACCTAACACACAAGTACAATCGTACATATTATACACTGAACGTAAAACAAAATAAGGCCAACACAGCCACTTAACCTAACATACGAGTACAACATACAAATACAATCTTATTATAACACAACATAATATGCATATATAATATTTGCTATATTACAAAATAAGGTATTGCAAACCAGCAGCTGTCTGAACTAAGACTGCCATATAGGTGAGAGGTACACAGTACCTGAATACAGGACATTGCACAATAACACATTGGAGTTGTTTCGGACCCTATTAATGAAATTATATATATTCTTCCGGATTAACATTTGGCTGGTAGATAGGTTACGCGTAGTAAACATAAAAGTGGCACTGCACCATTTTGGATCCCTACATAGCACACGAAAAATATTATTACAAGCAACAGAGAGTTTATTCATACTATACAATACTATACAATAATATTAAACTATGCAATACTATATTATATAATACTGTAAAATAATCAACTCTTGTCTCGAAGTAGTTATTCCAACAATATACACATTAAGCATCAGAGGAGAGAACAGAGAAACGACAAATTATCTTTCCAATCGACCATTGTGACTCCATTTCTGTTGTCAGTTTCTGTACAAACGGCCATAAGGAGACATTTTTACGAACACAATATATGTACATATTCAACCATACACTTTTTACACATGTACAGTATTTAATACCTAAAGCTTAATAACTATCCATGCATATTTACACAAGTCATGTCTAAAGGCATATTACAGGGTGTCCCATAAGTCCGGCATCATAGGAAAAATAATAAAAAAAGCAAAACAAAAGCTTTTATTTAAAGAACGTGCTCAATATGTCCACCATTGTTTTCAATACACAAATACACAAATTCAGACGTGATACCCAGTCAGCAAGCACACGGTTGATGTCAGGAGTAATGGTGTTACATGCCACAATAATGCGCTGCCGCAAATCTTCAACACTCCTAATTTTCTCTGCGTCTAACAGCGCTTTCAAGTGGCCCCAGAGATAAAAATCTAGTGGTGTGAGATCCGGGCTTCTAGCTGGCCATTCCACAGGCCCTCGACGTCCTATCCAATGACCAGGGAATTGTTGGTACAAGTATTCCCTTACTTGGGTGCTGTAATGTGCAGTAGCGCCGTCTTGCTGGAACCATGTCGGGAAATTTCCTTCTTCGTTCAAGACACTGGGAAATGCTTCTTCCTTGAGCATACGTAGGTAGGTGCCTCCAGTGACATGTTCGTCGAAAAAGAGGGGGCCTATGATGCGATCCTTCCAAATGCCACACCATACCATCACCCGAGATGCACCTTGTTCCTTTGAAGAGGTATACCAGTGAGGGTTGTTTTGAGACCAGTAGTGGGTGTTCTGTCGATTTACCTCACCATTTCCATAAAAAAACAGCCTCGTCACTGAACAGAATGGTGGACGGGAAATTGGCATCCCGAGCATATTGTTCCGTAGCCCATTCACAAAATTCTATCCTCCGGTCGGGATCATCTTCGCTTAATTTCTGTAGGATCTGAAGTTTATATGGATGCCATTTGTGAGCCTGAAGAATGCTATGGATGCTACTTTTCGACACTCCTGTCTCGCGGACAATCGCCGAAGAGACTCATTGGGATGTCTTTTAAAATGAGCCAAGATAGCAGCCGCTGTATCATCGTCAGTGGACCTCCTTGAAGGTCCACTGCGTGGTTTTTCTTCTATGGATCCTGTTTCCTTAAACTTTGCAACAAGTCTGCTAACACAACTCTGTGTTATTGGCTCGCAGTCTGGATGCAGTCTGTTAAATTCAGCAGCGGCCTCTCTTTGACTCCGACTTCCTATGAGTAGAATTATCTGGATTCGCTCTTCCTTGCTCACAGACATTATGGCCTGTAGAAAGAGAAAAATATGAATTATGGTTTGTAGAAATAGAAAAATATGAATTTCTCCTATGATGCCGGACTTATGGGACACCCTGTAGTATATATATATATGTATATATATATATATATAAGGAGGAGCTTGTAGGCGTCATTCCAACAGAAGGCAAGAAGTGTCTGAACCCTATTTCTTCCAACACTCTCCTCCTCAGCTGATCTTTTTCCTTGTCTCATCTACCCTGTGAGCAGCGCAGCATGCCCTCAAAGACACACATCTCTCCATAATCCTCACTACATATACATGCAGCTTACACACTACATAGGCTTTTCAAAAAGTATAGTTTTTAGTAGCCTCGGAGATTCGCAATTGGCCCCTCCTTCCTGCCTGCATCGTATATATCACCAAGCAAGTCTCTCTACAATTTACATGTTTCCTCATTGTCTAAAATTTATAAAGTTCTTTCTTATTGCTTTCCTCATGGTACCAGACTGTACAACCGATTTTTAAAATGGTATTTAAGTATTATATTGAGCTACATAGCTATATAAGACCCGCCACAGCTTAGTTTCTTAGCATAATCATGAAACATGAAACAAGATTATATTATTCTTTAGAATTCTTTTTAGTACCTTACCTACCAACAAATGTTAAACCAATGCTGTTGTAATTTCCTCGCATCCTTTCCATGAATGGGTACCACATCAGCAAAGCAACCTCTGCATAATTAATCATTTCAAGTAACGGACTACATCTATTTAAATTAACTAATATACCATTGTTCACCACAACATTTGGCAAGACACTTCAAAAGCCAGCCTCGTAATAAAAAAGTTTACAAAAGAGTATTTATATATTTCTACCAAAGTGGAGGGCTTGCTAGTTTAATCTGATTCACATCCTTCAACAAAACCTTTTTACAGCTTTACACCAAACCTGTTAACATGCACACACACACACACACACACACACACACACACATATATATATATACACACTGTGTGTACATATATCGCAATCATCAAATTTTCAAGTCTCAGCTAAAAGAAACAAACCTAACCTTGATGTACACTAAGTCAATATTTATATTTTTCACTCTAAATTAACGCCTTTTTGTAATTCACATAACAAATTATGCTGTCTTTACATTTTCCCAGTCGCTCCGTGGCTTAACATTATCAAATGTTTTAGTATTCTATCATTACAGGCTTTTACAATCAAGAGTGAAAAGCATCTCTTTAATAGGCACATATGCAGGCTAATAAGTGCCTTAATTGTGCAAAGCCCCATCTACTTACAAGATTTCTCCCAAAAAATTATATCAACTACCCCTAGTGAAATCATACATTACAGATGACGTAACAAGAGAGCGCCTAATCATAGCTGTACTGGAACATCTGCCAACTGCACATTCAGCTGTAGACCCATCGACCAAACATTCCTATTATACAAATAATCCAAAGGTATCTTATTGCTTATAAATCTTGGAGTTCTTAATAAATGAGAGTGAAGATCTTTAAATTTTCAGCCTCTTTTTTCCAGCTCATAAACGCAATAAGAGGCACCACTTTAGCACGACGCATCGTATATATATATATATATATATATATATATATATATATATATATATATACACATTTCAACAACTGCAAAGAACACGCAGTATAATTAACGTAAAGAACGACGCTTGTATAGGAGAACATTCCGCGCAAGATGAGGAGGGAGAACGAACAAATGAAAAAATGAGGTAACCACCCGGGAATCGAACCCGGGATCTTCCGATTGCCGGTCAGATATGATAACCACTACACCATGGTCCTCACTCGATCAGAAGTCGTAATTCTCCTACATACGCGCAGAAACCAATGCCCCGAGTGAGGACCATGGTGTAGTGGTTATCATATCTGACCGGCAATCGGAAAAACCCGGGTTCGATTCCCGGGTGGTTACTTCATTTTTTTCATTTGTTCGTTCTCCCTCCTCATCTTGCGCGGAATGTTCTCCTATACAAGCGTCGTTCTTTACGTTAATTATACTGCGTGTTCTTTGCAGTTGAAATGTATATATAAGTGCGGCATGCGAGAGGTGCCCCATTCGGGGCATTGGTTTCTGCGCGTATGTAGGAGAATTACGACTTCTGATCGAGTGAGGACCATGGTGTAGTGGTTATCATATCTGACCGGCAATCGGAAGATCCCGGGTTCGATTCCCGGGTGGTTACCTCATTTTTTTCATTTGTTCGTTCTCCCTCCTCATCTTGCGCGGAATGTTCTCCTATACAAGTGTCGTTCTTTACGTTGATATATATATATATATATATATATATGTGTGTGTGTGTGTGTGTGTGTGTGAAAAAAGAAGAGATATATATATAATATTAACGATAATAACAAAAACTATATCAGCTTAATAACCAATACATTAATTTCGCAATAAACAAATATATATATATATATTATATATATATATATATATTTATATATATACGGCAAAAGTAGTTTCAAGACTAGACCTTCATCACTACGCATATTTCAAAGAGTTTTAACAGTCATACTAGGAATAGCCTATATATATATATATATATATATATATATATATATATATATATATATATATATATATATATTATTGCTGGTGTATATGTATATATATATATCAGGATGTAACATAAATTCTGCTCGAATAGAAAACGGACGATAAATACTAGAATAACCTGAAGATAATGTGAAATAGTTTTAGAAATGTTGCAAAATACACGCGGCGACAGGTTCGCACAGGTTTTATCACGATACAGAATGACTTAGGCTAGTGTAGGCTTAGGCTAGTGTAGGATTAGGCTAATGAATATTTTCTCTGGTGTTTTTCATACAGTTACAACGCCACCCCTACGATATTACAGTAATTGAAAAAACATGCAGCCCACGAAAGAGCATATTCGACATGTGATGCTGTATGAGTTCCACAAAAGATCTAACGCTAGTGAATCCTTAAGATACATTCAGAGAGTTTATGGAAGTGATGTTGTGAGCGAATGGATGTGTAGGAGATGGTTTGAGAAGTTCAGAAATGGAGACTTCAGTCTGAAAGATTATCAACGAACAGGACGACCAAATGAGTTAGATGAAGAGTTGCTGAAAGCACCAGTGGAGGAAAACCCAACGGTAACTGTACGAGAACTTGGTCTGCAACTCGGCGTTAGCCATATGACTACTGATCGTCATTTGAAGCTGCTAGGAAACGTAGTGAAGGTTGGAAAATGGGTTCCGCATGATTTGTCACAAGCGAATCTTCAACATCGAATCGATATCTGCACATCACTGCATTTTTGGAAACTGCAGGCACCGTTTTTGAATCGGATCGTCACTGGGGATGAAAAATAGGTCCTCTATAACAATATTAAATGTCAACATCAGTGGCTTAGCCGTGAAACAAAGCCTGAACCTCAGCCAAGGAATGGACCCCATCCAAAGAAAATTTTGCTAGTTTAGTGGGATATGCAAGGAATTATTCATTTTGAGCTTCTGCCAGATAACCAAACAATCACAGCTGAAGTCTACTGCCAACACCTCCAACGATTGAAGATGGCATTACAAGAAAAACGTCCTGCATTAATTAATCGCAGAGGTGTTCTATTCCACCAGGACAAAGCGCGCCCTTACACTGCTCGAATCACCACTGCCCAATTGGAGGCATTTGGTGGGGAAAAAATGCCTCATCCACCTTATTCTCTGGACATCGCACCTTCAGACTACCATTTACTCAAAAGTCTGCAAAACCATCTAGATGGACAGAAGTTGCAATCCAGGGAAGCTATCGAAAACGAAGTGATCGCTTTTTTTAACTCGAAACCAAGGGATTTCTTCGAACGTGGCATAAAAAACTTTTCTACAGGTGGGAGGAGGTTATAGAAAAAGAAGGGTATTATAGTGATTAATTTGTCATTATGTCATTTAATTTTTGTTGTGAATAAACTAAAAATTCGAGCAAATTTGTCCTTATAAGTCCTTTAATTTTTGTTGTGAATGAATTAAAAAATCGAGCAGAATATGTGTTACAAACTTACATATATACAGGGTGGGCCGTAAGTTTCCATACATAGGAAAAATTAAACGTTTGTTTTTATGTTTCAGATACCCTAAGAATATGCGTTTGACGTAAGATCTTGTTTACTGATGAAGCAAATTTTTACGTCAATGGAGAGGTTAATCGGCAAAACATACGTTATTGGAGTAATGCTAACCCTAACTGGCTGAGTCCGACGAAGATGCAAGGTGCCGGTAAAGTGATGGTGTGGGCCGGGATATGGGGTGACAGAATTATTGGACCAATTTTTGTCAGTGGAAATCTTAATGCCGAAAGGTATCTTAACATGTTGCAAGAAGAGATTTTCCCATCCCTGCTAAACGAGGAAGGTAACTTCCCAGTTTACTTCCAGCAAGATGGAGCTCCACCTCATTATGGTCTTCACGTGCGTCGGTATTTGGATCAGCAGTTTCCGGATGCTTGGATTGGTCGGCGTGGTCCTGTGGAGTGGCCTCCCAGATCCCCAGATCTCACCCCCCTTGATTTCTATCTTTGGGGGCACTTGAAGGCCATGGTGTATCAGGAAAAGATACGAGACATAAATCATCTAAAGGAACGTATCACCAACGCCATTACAAGCATAACGTCAACTGTGCTAATGCGTGTTCATCAACAGTGGGGAACACGTATTGAAATGTGTTTTCAAAACAATGGCAACCATGTAGAGCATATTATATAAATAAAAATGGTTGTCCATAAAAAAATGTTTATTTTTCCTATGTATGGAAACTTACGGCCCACCCTGTATATATATATATATATATATATATATATATATATATATATATACGCTTGTATAGGAGAATATTCCGCGCAAGATGAGAGCGAGAGAACGAAACAAATGAAAAAATGAGGTAACCACCCGGGAATCGAACCCGGGATCTTCCGATTGCCGGTCAGATATGATAACCATTGTGTAATGGTTATCATATCTGACCGGCAATAGGAAGATCCCGGGTTCGATTCCCGGGTGGTTACCTCATTTTCATTTGTTTCGTTCTCTCGCTCTCATCTTGCGCGGAATATTCTCCTATACAAGCGTCGTTCTTTACGTTAATTATACTGCGTGTTTGCAGTTTAAATGTGTATATATATATATATATATATATATATATATATATATATTCAGAGTTGTTTTAACTATTCTCTGGACAAATTACGGCGAGTTGTACGGGGCTCCAATAAACCTTAGCCCTCCCCCCCCCGCCATGCCCTAAACCATTAGAGGTACAGTAAAACTAAACATACCTTACAAAAGAGAATTTAATCCTGCATTTAATGAGAAACAATTAAAACTTGGTGTTCTCGCCATTGGCTTCCAAGACAGCCTGAATTCGCTTTGGGTAGCTTGCCAAAAGTGACGTGAATAGATCTCGATCGTTACGCAAATTTGCTAAAACAGTTTCAATGTGTTGCGTCATTGTATCCTTCGAAAATCGATTTGCTGCAGGTTCTTGAAACAAGAGACATTCAACCTTGTCCTTTACAGTATAACTGATCCAATGTGTTCACAGACGTTCAGGTCAGGAGAATTTCCTGGCCATTCTTCATTTCCAAAGAAATCGATCTCATCGTTCCGCAACAACTGTTGAGTGGCTAATGCCTTAAAGCAGGGGGCCTTATCGTGCAGAAGTGTGACCTGATCGACATCCATAACATTGTTTGGGTTTCTTAGAAAAGGAATGACATGCTGGGATAGAATAATATCACGAAAATACTGTCCATCCCAACTCTGACCATTTGGCTTCAGCACCACATGAGCTTTGCAGTGAACAAAGCAAACACACCAACACAGTCTGAACTTTTTAATAATTCGCGATAATGTTCTTTGTCATCGATTTCATCTGGTGTTGTGGCCCACACTCGATCATTTTGGTAGTTAGGCCGACGTGTTACGTAAACAAAAAATTCATCGGAGACAGCTAAATGCATGAAATCATCCACATCCCAATCTTCAAGATAATCGGCAAACCACATTCTGTCATCGATGTTAAGTTGAGTTTTTCTTGGCTTTGGAAGTTCATGCCAAGGCTTTAAACCTTGCCTATGACCGTACAGTCGAATGATCTCACCACTAACGATCTTTCCTCTCAACACTTCGATCTCTCTAGAAAGTTTAGCACAGCTGTTTTTCCGCTTACGCGTACCGCTTTCAATGATGTCCTTTGTTTCCTGAGAGAGTGGCAAATTTGGGCGCCCAGATTTGGTTGTATCCATTTCACATTCATCTAAAGTTTTATTCCAATTTCTTTTGACGAAGTCCTCACTTCTTCGTAACTTTTTGGCAACCCATGAACATGTTATAAAGGTGGCTCCAGCATCACGAGCTTCCCGAAATGTTATTGCTCATATGCAATCTATCACACGTTGCCTCTCCGAATCACCAATTAATTGAGAAGCCATTATATTATCACTTTATCAGCTAGAGTAATTTTAATACCTGCAATAAATAAAGAATTTTATATACTTTTATAATCACTAAAAACTATTTCGATATAAGTAAACATGTAAGCTGCAAATGGGGGGGGGGGGAGCTAAGGTTTTTTGGAACCCTTATATTTAATGATAAATAAATATACAATATAAAAATAAAAACAACAAAAGCGAGTGCTACAAACGCACGTACCTTATCACTCTGGCGATTAAGTTGACACTAAATTTGAATTCGTCAAACAGTCTAAGAGAAAGATCACTAGCTCAGACCACACAGGCCTAGAGCAAATGAAAGTATACATTTTTTAAAACATTTGACGAATAAAGTAACGGAGCCCAGGAACAAGACCTACGGCTTAGCTGAATATTGGTCAGTCCAAAGTCTAACTGGTCTGACTGCTTCCGAAGGCATTGTTATAGTTGACCATCCTGTGTTGACAGTAGCTTAATAATGAAATACTTCGAGGGTTCATTTCAACACAGCACCTGGTAAGTCATTTACAGAGCTAAAGCGCAAATATCTCTCTCTCTCTCTCTCTCTCTCTCTCTCTCTCTCTCTCTCTCTTCGCATATATATATATAATGTTGGAATAGCGGTATAAAATATAGGTTAGGGTAGACTGTGTTTTAGAAGCATGTCAGAGGTATTTTTCAGGATCATCATTAATTCTTAATTCTCTCTTTCAATTTCAATAAGTTTCTAAGTTTCACTTCATTTGCAGAATAATATCTCTCCATATGCCTATATATCTTGTCTCTGAAACTTTATACTTGTACCAGCTTGCAACTTTTCCCAGTAACCAAAACGAATTCCCACTGTCTGGTTATTTCTCACATATGTGCGGTGGATCCTCATGTCCTCCACACCCATCCAAATTGAGGTTACTGACAGACCATTAAACATTGTTTAAACATTAAACAAAGAAGTGTTGCTAATTTGGCCAAAATATTTATTTTCCTGATCATTCAACAAGTCTTCTATTTTTTTTATTAAAAAGGTGAGAAACAGATTGTAGAATGCTGTAAAGAATGTTCACATATTTAGTTTGAGAAGAGGTATGATATATAACCTCATAAACTCAACAGGAATATAATTATGACGAAGAGCGTAATTTTAAATAGTCCTAAGTCTGCAGCCTCACCACATCGTAGTCATATGTTAAGTACACACACACACACACACACACACACACACACACACACACACACACACATATATATATATATATATATATATACATTTCAACTGCAAAGAACACGCAGTATAATTAACGTAAAGAATGACGCTTGTATAGGAGAACATTCCGCGCAAGATGAGGAGGGAGAACGAACAAATGAAAAAACGAGGTAACAACCCGGGAATCGAACCCGGGATCTTCCGATTGCCGGTCAGATATGATAACCACTACACCGTTTTTTCATTTGTTCGTTCTCCCTCCTCATCTTGCGCGGAATGTTCTCCTATACAAGCCTCGTTCTTTACGTTAATTATACTGCGTGTTCTTTGCAGTTGAAATGTATATATAGGTACGGCATGCGGGAGGTGCCCCCCTCGGGGCATTGGTTTCTGCGCGTATGTAGGAGAATTACGACTTCTGATCGAGTGAGGACCATGGTGTAGTGGTTATCATATCTGACCGGCAATCGGAAGATCCCGGGTTCGATTCCCGGGTGGTTACCTCGTTTTTTCATTTGTTCGTTCTCCCTCCTCATCTTGCGCGGAATGTTCTCCTATACAAGCGTCGTTCTTTACGTTGATATACTGTATATATATAGAAGGGTGCTCATATGTATCATAGCCGGATATAGGGCGTGGGTCTGCCACGTCTGGACCCCCTCAATTTCTTGCAAGTGCCCTTTTTCAAGTGCAAGTGCCCTATTTGAATGATGTGTATGCCTCTGAAAACAAATTTTGCTTGTAAATAGATCATGGTTATTTTATTTTATTCAAATTCTATTTTGAGTCTTTATCCGTATACATTGTGTTTCCAAATTTGTAGTTGTAATGGCTTTCATAGGTGAACTTAGTACTGGTGCAACCATATCAATATTTTTATCTTCCTCAAAAGCAGCAGTGCTACCTCTACCGCTACTCCAACACTATATATATATATTACGGAGAGAGAGACAGAGAGAGAGAGAGAGAGAGAGAGAGATTTATGCTTTAGCTCTGTGTAAATGACTTACCAGGTGCTATGTTGAAATGACCCCTTAGAAGTATTTCATTATTAAGCTACTGTCAACACAGGATGGTCAACTATAACAATGCCTTCGGAAGCGGTCAGACCAGTCAGACTTTGGACTGACCAATATTCAGATAAGCCGTAGGTCTTGTTCCTGGGCTCCGCTATTTTGTTGGTCAAACTTTTTAAAAAATATACACTTTCATTTGCTCTAGGCCTGTGTGGGCTGAGCTAGTGATCTTTCTCGTAGACTGTTTGACGAATTCAAATTTAGTGTCAACTAGCGGAGCGACCCGGCGTTGCCGGGGTGGATGTTGAACTCTATATATATGCCCGGTTAGGTAAACTGAATGCCCGGTTAGGTTAATTGAATGCTCAGTTAGGTCGACTGAATGCCCGATTAGGTTAATTAAATGGCCGGTTAGGTCAACTGAATGCCCGATTAGATTAATTGAATGCCCGGGTACGTTAATTGAATGCCCGGTTAGGTTAATTGTACACCCTTGACGATTGGTTAGGTTAAGTCATGATATTTTCGTTAAAGCCAACGAAAATATCACGACTTAACCTAACCAATCGTCAAGGGCGTACAGATGACCTAACCTGGCATTCAATGAACCTAACCGGGTATTCAATAATAGCGGAGCGACCCGGCGTTGCCGGGGTGGATATTGAACGCTATATATATATATATCAGTGGCGATTCATGGTATAAATGTATGGGGGTGCAATTTCATAAAATTGTACGACAACACGGACTCACAATAGGCTAGCGGGAATCCAACTGCCGCTCTCAAGAGTACTTGTATTAACATATGCGGCTATGCCAGACGTACAATTCTAGTTAATTACAAATAAGTAATAATTTCAATAAAATACATATAAATGGCTTATATCATTATTACTGAAGTAACTATTAGTAAAAATAAAGTTGTTATTATAAAAAAAATTCGCGATTGTACTTATATTTTCATTACAACAGTAAAATATAATTTATATTTACTTGAGCGAAAAATCTATCGCTCCATTCGGCTACAATATTATTTTGTATTCAAAGTACCGCTGTTTGAAGCTATGCTATAAGTTTAGAATATTATGTACTGTATGAAGGCTTACTCAAAATGCCTCATGAATCATGATATGCCACATGAATTTTTAAAATATATTTCAAGAATATTTATTTTAATATCTTAAAATTAGTATATTTTTTATCTGTTAAATTAATATTTATCGTTTCAAGCAAGGGGGAGCGACCGCTCCATCGCTCCTATACGCCAGTCGCCACTGATATATATATATATATATATACATATAATATATATATATATATATGCCCGGTTAGGTAAACTGAATGCCCGGTTAGGTTAATTGAATGCCCAGTTAGGTCAACTGAATGCCCGATTAGGTTAATTAAATGGCCGGTTAGGTCAACTGAATGCCCGATTAGATTAATTGAATGCCCGGGTACTTTAATTGAATGCCCGGTTAGGTTAATTGTACACCCTTGACGATTGGTTAGGTTAAGTCATGATATTTTCGTTAAAGCCAACGAAAATATCACGACTTAACCTAACCAATCGTCAAGTGCGTACAGATGACCTAATCTGGCATTCAATGAACCTAACCGGGTATTCACTAATTTTACCATAGGTTTCGTAATGATCTTGATGACGTCATTTAATGTTTTAAAATCAATTATTTAATTTATTAACACCCACTTGCACAACCTCGGGACCTAATCAATATGTGTGTGAAGTTTCATGTTTGTAACTGCTTCCATTTTGGAGTTATGGCTGATGGCTGGAACACACACACACACACGTCTTTTTATTATTATTATCATTATTGTAGATAAACAATAGACTGGTACAAATTTATAACCGAAAGACTTCCGAAAATCAACAATTTTTGATAAAGAAAAGGGGAAAATTGGTTTTGTAGGCCTAGGGGGTCCGAAATTTTCATAAAATGGAAAATAATTGCTATTTTCTTACTTACAGCGACAGGCATAATGATATTAGGATACCTAATAGAAATTTTGTAATATTTTAAAGTGGGAAAATAAATAATTTTCTAAAAATGATCTTCAACTATAAAAGCGCATCTAATCAGGTAACTTAATTAACGTATTTCTATGACAACTAAAAAGTAGAATGATAAATCAATATCCTATCAAACTGTTTGTGTATACGTAAAATTATTTGTACAAAAGCCACAGTAATAAAACGCACAAAAGTCACGGTAAATAATTTCGAGTGTGGCTCGTTTAACTTTAAACTCGTGTTTATTTAAATTGCCCGTTTTAATTATGTAATTTTTTGTATTGAATCGATAAAGAAATGTTTTGTGAATCAAAAAATCTTTTGTGAATCGAATGATATTAAATGTTTAGTAAATATTGACTTATTTTGTGCCAAAATTATGATTAAAAATGAAAAATTAAAAAAATGCGTGTACAGGCATGGGAAGAACTGTACCCCTAAAAGGGGGGAAGGAATTACGTTAGGGAATTTTTTTAGCACGGGCACTGCACAATAAAAAGACGCATCGAATGGTGAAAACCGCATTGTTCTACACCAATTGTAGCGACCTGTAGGTGTGCGCAAAAAAACTGTTGCATATATATATATATATATTTATATATATATATATACAGGGTCCGCAAAAAAAAAGGAGCATGACGAAAATTGCTCTCACGCCCGCATTTTTTGCCAGACCCTTAAATGTTATATATCTAGCTAAAGATAAAAGCGCCCAGAGTTGTATAAAACAAATTTCATCAAAATCGGTCATAAAATAAAGATTTTATGGCCACAAACGTGCAATGACTAAAAAAAGTGAATTTCCGCGTAAAAATTTAATGTTTTTCTCATTTTAAATTATTTTTTTCAGATGCCTAAATAATTTTAATCAATAAAAATGATAATATGCCCTTTTCTAAAGAAGATAAAATATTAATAAAACATTATAGACTTGATAAAAATTATGGCGCAATAAAATTATTACAAGAGTTTCCGAATAAACCATGGTCGAAAGGAGGTTTGGACAAGCTGTTAAGAAAAATCGATGAAACTGAAAGTACTGAAAGGAAACAAGGAAGCGGGAGGCCAAGATCAGTTCGAACCGAAGAAAACATCAGAGATGTGGAACTAAGAATTTGTAGTCAAGAAGGCAGACCAGGGACTCACGTGACACCGTCCAGAATTGCTAATGAGTTGAGCATATCCGAAAGTAGCGTCAGAAACATTATTAAAAACGACCTTGAACTAAAACCTTATAAACGGATACACGGGCAGAAATTAACTGAAATTAACGAACAGAAAAGAGTTGTTTGTTCTGAACGCATGTTAAGAAATATCACTCCCGAAAAAGTAGACCTCGGCTTTTTTACTGACGAAAAGAAGTTTACGGTAGAACCACCGCGAAATTCCCAAAATGACAGAGTGTATTCAAGAGTTAATCGTAAAAATGAAATACCAGATGATAGACTTTATGCTACCCGTAATCATTTTTCTGCCAGCGTAATGGTATGGGTCGGTGTGTCTAAACTAGGCAAGACATCTGTTTTTTTCGTAGAGCCAAACATCAAAGTAGACGCCCGCTATTACACTGAAACTTTGTTGGAACAAATGCTGCCCGAAATGAGACGATTGGCGAATAATGGTTACTTCTTACTCCAACAGGATGGCGCTCGGGCGCATACCGCTAAGTCAACTATTGAATTTTTAGAAAATAATGTTCCTGAATTGCTTTACCCAAAAGATTGGCCCCCTAATAGTCCAGATTTGAATCCCGTAGACTACGGAATATGGGAAATGTTGGCTGAGAAAGTGTACAAGCATAAGATCCGAAATGTCGAACATTTGAAAGAAGTTATCGTACAAAAATGGGAAGAAATTACCCAAGATCAAGTAGATAAAGCTATAGATCAATTTAGGCCACGATTACGAAGGGTTGTAGAGGTTTCTGGCAAACATATCGAACAATTTTTTTAGTCTTATAATTTCGTTTTCTTTGGAAATTGTAAAATTATATGACATGTTGTAGTAAAACTTTTATATTTTTTTTAATTTTTGACGTATTGACATGAAATTTGGTACTAACTTAGTTTATTTGTTGCTTATTTGCCTAAAATAAGTTATTTGTCATTATGTGTAAAATAAATGTACAGTAAACATTTTCGTCATGCTCCTTTTTTTTTTGCGGACCCTGTATATATATATATATATATATATTGGTGAAGGCCGCTTCTGGCAAGCTTCAATTTCAATTTAAGCAGAAAGCAACAGACAAGAAGGAAAGAAACATCCATCAAGTTGGAAAGGGACTATATTTTGTATATTGCAACGTTTCAAGCACAAACTATGCTCATCCTCAGGCAAAAATTCTAAAAAGTTAAAAACATAATATTAAAAACCATAATGACATTAACAAATTAAAATAGGGAAAAAATCCACAAGCATTAAAAACAAAGTCACACTAACAAAATTCTAAAAAGTTACAATTAAAAATCATAATGACTATTATGAAACAAAAGCGAACAATTAACAAGCTTTAAAACAATAAAAGTGACACTAAAAACGAACAATGAATAACAGCTATAAAATACAAAATGTAAAACTAAAAATTCACAGGCTATCTTTTAAAACACTAAAAAATTAAAAACCCACACTAAAAGGAACACACCTTAAGTCTAAGCAGCACAGATTCCGAGGCAAAACTAAAAAAACAGAAGCATCTAAAACCAAGTAAAGGTTGGTTGTTCAAGATGTTCACTTTAAACGGAGGGGAACGGATGAAATATCAGAGTTAAGCGAAGGGGAGAGTTTTTTAATATACAGGGATTCTAGAAGTCTTAACGTTTGCTCACACGGAGCGGAATCTAAAATGTTAAAATTAGCTAAAGTTATATCGACTTTGCATAGAACAACATGGCTGCGTATAGCTGAAGCTTCTTTAGTTTTCAAAGGTTTGTCAGTTCTATGGCTTATATTGAGGTTCTAAATGTAGGTGGGCTAGGCTGCTTTAAACCCTAGATCCTGTCCCAAAGCTGGATCCTATCTGCTTTGCAGATAGCTGGTGAGGGAAGCTATATTTTTGGGACCTCTTTGCGAGTGACCCGTTGCCCACGTCGGGCTAGCATCATGAAAAAGAAAAAAACTATAGTATTTTTCATTTACCATTACTTATTCGGACTATATTTGATTTAATTTTCCTAGAAGAGTTCCTTGTTTCATGCACGGTCTGTGTATATCATAAAAAACCTCAGGGAACCACGCTGAGTTCATTCCCATATATATATATATGGGATGAATTTCACAATAAAACACGTGAAATGAATAAATGCTGTGGGTTTGCAGCATATATATATATATATATATATATATATACCAGCAATAGCCTATATATACATATACAGGGCGTCCCAAAAAAATGTATACACACTTTAAATAATTATAAAGGCAGTGTTTATTAAAATACATTTCATTTTCAAAATGTAATAGAATCTACAGACATTATTTAATTGTTTTTTCAACGCCTGTTTTCAAACTGACGTCCGTTCTGGTCCAGGCACTGCTGATAACGCGAAGCAATGGAATCGCAAACATCACGAAACATTTCGTTTGGTATTTGTGTGCATTCTCGTTCAATGGCTGCTCTCAATTCAGCGACTGTTGCAGGTTTTATAGCGTAGACTTTGTCTTTTAAGTATCCCCATAAAAAAAAGTCTAGTGGTGTGAGGTCTGGTGAACGCGGAGGGTATTCTACGAAACCCCTTCGTCCAATCCACATCCACATCGTGCCAAGTACCACTCGCAATACTCCACTCTTCGGTCCGGATCATCTTCATTAATAGCATGGACTAATCTTGGAATGTAACTTTTCCATTGACAGCGCTTCAAAATGCGTTGGACAGACGATTCTGAAATTCCTACCTCACGACTCGCTTGCCGCACAGATTTTCTTAGACTTTGGTGATACGTTTCCAGTACTCTTTCTTGCTTTGTGGGGCTTGTCGATGTCCGTGGTCTTCCGGAACGCTTCTTGTGGACATTCTGAACAGTTCCATCGGCTTCAAACTTATCTCTAATTCGAGTGATGGTAAGTCGCGTTGGTGGATCTGTTTGAAACTCCCTCCTAAACTGTCTTTGCACTTCAACTGCGTTTTCACACTTCCAGTAGCATTTTAGAATGAATTTCCTTTGTTCAAAGCTTAGTCTGACTGCCATTATTAATTCTAATGGGTTTAACTTTGAAAGAAAGAAACATCAATTGAGCTATCAGCTGTTAAAGTGTGTATACATTTTTTTGGGACGCCCTGTATATAGGCTATTCCTGGTATGACTGTTAAAACTCTTTGAAATATGCACAATGATGAAGGGTCTAGTCCTTTCTGGAAGAAAGTACTGTCACTAGGTGCTTCCTGCCAGGTAGATGTACCCTCAGTGCCTCGATTTAGAAGAGTTCCAGCTAGGCTAGAAGAGGGTTGTGTTGCACCAGATGGTCGCTAAGCTCCTGAAGATCTTTACAGAAAGACAGATTATGAAGCACTAGACCTCATTTTAATACCCATAACTGAGAGGTTTGACCAAGCAGAGGAAAAAATGTGTGTCCAATGTAAAGAGTTGCTTCTCAAGGATGCAAAAGGATAGACGTTTACAGCAGAATTAGAGAGCGTAACCTCATTCTATGGCTCAGACTTCCTTCCTGCAAGACTATATACACATCTAGCAACCTTCAGTACCAACTCTGTGTTCACGGTACCCTTGAGCAGTTAATCCTACGTGATGTAGTTACATACACGCAATCACTGACACCTGGCCAGTAATCTCTTATCTCCTCTGTGATCGCATAAGCAAAGTTAATTATAGTGATGCCAGCCAGTCAGCCACCATTACCTGTAGTGAGCGCTCGTTTAGTAATCTCGTGCGTATTAAAACTTATCTGAATTCAAACATTGCATGTACATAAAGAAAGGTGTGATCAGTTAGGTTTAGTTGATGTTGCCTATGGAATTGTTCAGAGTTCTGAACATACGTTATCCTTGTTTGATAAATTTAACACACTGTACTTTGCCAAGACCATAGTTCTGAACCAGAACTATGGTCTTGGCAAAGTTCTGGTAGATCCAAGGTCACAATGACTGAAAGGGCAATGAAACATGCAGATATTGACATGAAACCAGTGTAACACCTAATACTTTTTGTCTAAATATATGCAGTTTGCAAACTCATCTAAAGTGTTTTATTACACTAGTCGACAAAATCAAACTTTTTTCCCCCATCAAAGATGTATACACACTTTTCTAGAACGGTTTTGTACGCTGATTCCAAATCTGTTTTCGATTTTCTTCTAGCACATCTAATTATCGAAATATGACTCGTGTTAATTTCAGCAAAATTTATCGTAAAAGTACAACTTTATTCATCAAAATAAATGTACGCCAACCTAAAAACGTTGGGAGTACGATACGAGTGGTGTTAATTTCAGCACAATTTATCGTAAAAGTACAACTTTATTCATCAAAAGAAATGTACGCCAACCTAAAAACGTTGGGAGTACGATACGAGTGGTGTTAATTTCAGCACAATTTATCGTAAAAGTACAACTTTATTCATCAAAAGAAATGTACGCCAACCTAAAAACGTTGGGAGTACGATACGAGTGGTGTTAATTTCAGCACAATTTATCGTAAAAGTACAACTTTATTCATCAAAAGAAATGTACGCCAACCTAAAAACGTTGGGAGTACGATACGAGTGGTGTTAATTTCAGCACAATTTATCGTAAAAGTACAACTTCACTCATAAAAAGAAATGTACACCAACCTAAAAAACGTTGCGAGTACGATTTTCTTTTGTAAACCTTGTCCGGATCGTCGCGGTACAACATCTAGCATTAGTCTGCCAGCATACTTTCGTTCTAGAAACCTTGGTAGTGATTTTCCAGTGACTGAATGTCTTGATGGAGGCGTTCCCCCTGCTCGTCACCCATCGCGCAAAGGTTTTCGGGAAGAAATCTAGATGCGAATGTAAAAAATGTATTTTCAAGGACATGCGACAGCCCATTTCTTGATATGCATCGAGCAGTTTCTGAACTCCATCTTTGTATGGGGGAGACTTGTGGTTACCCAAGAAGTTTCCACAAATCCATTTGAAAGCCTGCCATGCTTCTAGTTCTAAGGCATTGAGGCTTTCTTCAAAGCCTTCATCCTGTAGAACCTCCCTGATTTGGGGCCCCACAAAGATTCCCTCCTTCAACTTCGCGGCACTGATGTTTGCAAATTTCTCAACAAGGTATCGAAACCTTCTCGAATTCGCCTTACCCATCGCTTTCACAAAACTATTCATTAAGCCGAACTTAATGTGGAGAGGTGGCAGGGAAATCTTCTCTGGATCAACTAAAGGAACACACACTGCCCGTTTCTGGCTCTTATGTGCTTCTTTGATGCCAGTCACGTCTGATGTAATGATCCGCGGTAACACGGCTGTCCCATAGGCATAGGAAACAACAGTATTTCGTGAACCCTCCTTGCATACCAATGACTTTGAAATCACCACAGATATTCCATTGATGAGTACTGTATTGGATTGCTTCGAGTAGTATATTCATATCATCGTACGTCTCCTTTAGACGAACGGAGTGGGCGATCGGGATGGACGGCTTTAAGTTCCCGTTATGCAGGAGAACCGCTTTCAAGCTTCGCTGTGAGGAATCAATGAAGAGGTGCCACTCAGATGGTGTGTGTACCTGTGACAAGTTCTCGAAAAGTCTATTGATATCATGGCAATAGTAGAGCGGACTGTCTACTGTAAAGAATGTTGCCAAATCATGGTTTCGTTTTCAAGAGTGACACACACGGACGTTTTTCTCAAGTAAGTGTTTCTGCTTGAGTCTCGAGGAGAGAAGTTCTGATTTCTGTTTGGAGAGGGCTAGGTCTCTAATGAGGTCATTCAACTCGTTTTGGGTAAGCCTCTCCGGCTCCGATTGCTCTTCGTCAGGTGTGTAGTCGAGATCGGCCGAAGGTCCCGCATCTCCGCCAATCGCACCTTCGTCGGATTCCCTTTCGTCTTCTAAAGAATCGAGTCCATGCTGTGGAGGTATCGGAATCGGCATCGTGTCATTATGTTTGTTCTTCAAGGAAAACCCAGTTATGTTAACATTGCAAAAGTAACAATCGCCATGATGATCTCTCGGCTCCCTCCATATCATGGGTATAGCGAACGGCATCGACTTTTTCCTTTGGTTCAACCAGTCACGTAATCCATTCGAACAAGCGGTACAGTTAACATGTGGCGCCAACGCCTTATCTCGGTCGCCTAGTGGACAGCCGAAGTACAACCGGTAAGTTTTCCGAAGATCCATCGTGATTGTACGCCGTTGTGATTTAGTCGCGAACGAGCCTGATGTAAATCACCTAAAAAAATAAAATGTGTACGTGAAATGTGTAAGACATGTGACTGTTACGTAAAATGTTAACATTGTAATGTTAACATGTAAAATGTTAACATGTAAAATGTGTAAGACATGTGACCGTTACGCCAAAGAATAAAAGGGTGTACATGTGCAACGTTTACATATTTGTGTCCAACAACTGCTCTCACCTAAAATACCACAAGACAACCTGCGAAAAGCCTAAGTTGAAACGACAAAATGCCATACATGAGGGTAAGAAACACAAAAGCAAAACCTACACCTAAGCTGCAACGAGAAAATACTCCGCTATATGTATAAAGGACGCATATTATATATTGTATATATAGTATTATATATTATATTATATGTAGTTATATGCATATAACAGCAACAGCAGTTGCCAAAAACTTTTTTAAGCATAGAATAGTAAATAGCTGGAATAGTTTGCCGGTAGAAATAATTACTAGCACGTCTATAAGCATTTAAGGTATAGTTTAAGGTAGTAAAATTAAGGTTTTTGTGGTTCGGAACCCAAGTAAAATTGTAGGTCCCCTCCGCCACCACGGAGGACATGCGCAATACACAACTACAACCACAGTTAGGTAGACAAGCCATGAGTGGATCCTAGGGTCTTTGTTGGTCTGAAACATTATAACATTATATTATATATATATATATATATATATATATATATATATATATATTATTATATTTATTATATATATATTATGATCGGTCTCATCTCGAAAACTAGACGTGCTAGAGGAAAACCGAAAACAGATTTGGAATCAGCGTCCCAACAGCTATCTAGCCCATCCATATTTGTATCTGATGAAAAAAACTTGTTGGCCAGTGTTATAGACGGTCATGAGATGAAATAAATCTTCAAACTACTTTTGCCGTGTGTATATATATATATATATATACACATTTCAACTGCAAAGAACACGCAGTATAAATAACGTAAAGAACGACGCTTGTATAGGAGAACAATCCGCGCAAGATGAGAAGAGAGAACGAACAAATGAAAGAATGAGGTAACCACCCGGGAATCGAACCCGGGATCTTCCGATTGCCGGTCAGATATGGTAACCATTACACCACGGGCCTCACTCGAACAAATGCCGTAATTCTTCTACATACGCGCAGAAACCAATGCCCCAAGGGGGCACCTCCCGCATGCCGTATCTCCTATACAAGCGTCGTTCTTTACGATATATAATATATATACATACTTGTTTATTGCCAAATTAATGTATTGGTTATAAGCTGATATAGTTTTTGTTTATTATCGTTAATATATATATATATATATATATATATATATATATGTGTGTGTGTGTGTGTGTGTGTGTATATATATATATATATATATATATATATATATATATATATATATATATATCAGTGGCGACTGGTGAACATTTCATCAAGGAATGTAAACAAATTTAAAAACATAAATCAGCACAAAAACCACTTGCGAGTGCCGTAGGCACGAACCTAATAGCTAGGGGGTCTGGGGTGAGCGGTAGCTCCACAGCGGGGTCCAGGCAGAGCCCTGAAGCCAACGCTTTTCTGTATTTTTAGAAGCATTTTCTAACATTCTAACAGGATTTATTTAACATATCATAATTATGTTTGAGAATTTTCCAGATTAGCTGCAGTTGTCATTGTTTTTACGATCACGTGACCCTCTAGTTCAAAGAATAATTAATAAAACAATCATAGGCCTATAGAATTCTTATTATTATTAAGAAGAATCATTAGTAGAGAATTATTAATTATTATTAGATAATTATTAATAAAGAAATATTACCTAAAGAATTATTATCATGAAGATTGAAATTAATTAAAGACGGCTTAGCATCTCAACGACATCCATCTAGTTTTCATTTGTCCTCAGCCGGTTTAGAAATAGCCAAAGGCAGAATCGAAAACTGCATTCAATTGAACAAATGACGAGTTCCTCAATGATAAAACCTATTTTCTATTATATAAAGATCGAATTTTGCATCGATTCTATTTAGAATATGAATTATTAGGAATAGTTGACTTTTAAACTTTTGACATGCAATATTTAAGGTTTCAATGGTTAAAAGGACTAAAATTAAGTGAACATACTTGAGATAAACAATAAACTTGTTTATTTCACAAACAAATAAGGTTCATTTTAGTATGTTTTTGGCGAGAAGCCGATACACCGATTCTTCTGAAAAGAAGCTGAGATAGAATTTTATGCCATAAGGACGGGAAAATAACGTTCATTTTGCCGTGTGTCGTGGAAGATCAATCCATCTTTCAGTGATTTTGTTGTTAAGAAATTCTGTATTTGATGATCGTTATTTATATATTAATACTGCTCTAAAACCTAATATTACTTTACATTTTAGAAGGCATGCACAACATGAGTTGCATTCACTAAGAAAACGCCACTGATATATATATATATATATATATATATATATAACATTCTAACAGGATTTATTTAACATATATCTTTGGGAATTTTCCAGATTATATATGGGATGAATTTCACAATAAAACAGGTGAAATGAATAAATGCTCATATATATATATATATATATATATATATATATATATATATATATATATATATAAGGTATATATACACTGCTTGGTGCTAAAGTGGTGCCTCTTATTGCGTTTATGAGCTGGAAAATAAGATACCTTTGGGTTACTTGTATAATAGGAATGTTTGGTCGATGGGTTTACAGCTGAATGTGTAGTTGGCAGATGTTTCAGTACATCTATGATTAGGCGCTCACTTGTTACGTCATCTGTAATGTATGATTTCACTAAGGGGAGGTGATATAATTTTTGAGAGGAAATCTTGTAAGTAGATGGGGCTTTGCATAATTAAAGTACTCATTAGTCTGCATATGTGTCAATTAAAGAGATGCTTTGCACTTTTGATTGTAAAAGTCTGTAATGATAGCATACTAAAACATTTGATAACACTGCCCAACACCAATTTTGCTGATTTAATTCTAACACCTGTTTTTAGGTAACTTTGGTGTGCTGATTTAAAAAATCACCTTAGGTTTTGCCTATCACGTCAGGTTTTCGAGCAATCAAATGCGGATATTTTGGAAATATCGCATTTTGGCAGGGTTATGCCCAATTTTTTTTCTTTTCAAAAAATAAGTTTTTACATACTCAGAATCAGCATGGAAAAGTAAACAATTGTGCAGGGAGTGAACTTTAATATACAATGGTAATATTGACACATAAAGTGATTAAAAGTGTTTAAATAAGCAAAAAATGAATCCATATTAAAGCAAGCACGGGACCAGTTTTCTTAACATTGTCTTTTTCTTGTTTTTTTACTTTTCAGTGCTGATAAATTTTCTCTTATAGGACTTCCTAGAATGAGAGATGTCAAGACAATCTCTTTGCAGGCTCCAGCAGTAGTCAGCCATCATATGGGTATCCCATCTTCCTTGGTATCATTCTTCCATCACTTTGATATCTTGGTGGAACCTTTCACCTTGCTCTTCACTAACATCACCAAGATTTTCTGGAAATTTATCCAGATGACTGTTGAGATAGTGAACTTTAATGCTCATGTTGCAACCCAACTGCTGAAAGTTTACAAGTAAATCCTTTAGAAGATCTTTATAATTTTCAGACTTTTTGGATCATGACGTCACGCTCACACCTGGGGAAATCACAGATACCCAAGATTTTAATATGTTGTACATGACCTTTAGATTTAATGCACAGATTTGCGTATTCCACAGATAAAATTTTAACAGCAAAACAGCTGTTAACAGGTCTCATAAATCATCAATTTTGATAAGCGCCCTTCATGGATCACCCAAAATAGGCATATTGCATTGCACGAAAACCTGATGTGATGGACAAAATCTAAGGTGATTTTTGAAATCAGCACATCAATATTATCCAGAAACAGGTCTTAGAATTAAATCAGCAGCAAAAACATTGTTTTTTGTTGGGCAGTGTAATGTTAAGCCGACGGAGCGATTGGGAAAATGAAAAGACAGCCTAATTTTTTATGTGAATTATGAAAAGGCGTTAATTTAGAGTGAAAAATAAAAATATTGACTTTGTGTACCTTAAGGTTAGATTTGTTTCTTTTAGCTCAGACTTGAAAATTTGACGATTGATATATATATGTGTGTGTGTGTGTGTGTGTGTGTGTGTGCATGTTAAAAGGTTTGGTATAAGGCTGTAAAAGCCCTCCACTTTGGTAGAAATATATAAATACTTTTTTGTAAACTTTTTTATTACAAGGCTGGCTTTTGAAGTGTCTTGCCAACTGTTGTGGTGAACAATGGAATATTAGCTAATTTAAATAGCTGGTTGATTTCATGAAAGAAAGATGTAGTCCGTTACTTGAAATGATTAATTATGCAGAGGTTGTTATGCTGATGTGGTGCCCATTCACGGAAAGGATGCGAGGAAATTATAACAGCATTGGTTTAACATTTGTTGGTAGAAGGGAAGGGAATAAACTACTCGGCGGTTTAGTCTGTTTATACCCGAAAGTGTATAAAGTATCAGTGAATCCGTGCATATAATTTATAAAGTGAAATTCATTAAAATTAAGAAAGTGCAATACAGTTTACATAAATTATAACCAGTTTGTTTTTCATTTCTCTAAAAAAAGAAAGTTATATTTTAAATCAGTGACCAAAACTACGTTAGTATACCGATTTTCATTAAAATTCGCTGCTCGCCCCCAAACGGAAAAGACCCAAATCCTCGACCATCGAAAGGAAAGAAAATAGGAAGAAACGAAAAAAAAATTTAAAAATAAATAAATAATTTGTGTGGGTATTTCTTTTTACGCTAATTAATGAATAGCATGGCTATGGTTCCAAATTCTCACTTAACCTGCAGTTTGTGTAATCTGGAAACAAGTGAAAAAGCTGCAATACGATGCAATTTCTGTCAAAAACTGCAAGACTTTATCTGCATGAATTGGGGTGATAGGGAAATAACTCTTGTCTCGAATGCGAAAGAGATCGTGGGGATCAATTTTCTGTGTGGCGCATGTACACAGACGGTAAACTCCTTCGCGGAATTTAAAGAAATGGAGATAGCAGACTCGAGTGTTACAAAAAAAGAATGAAATAATGTGGACACAAGAGTCCGGAAATGTCCCAACGAAAAACCGGGTGGATGAGAGAGAGGACGAAATAATAACGAATAACGAATAACAATATAAACAATATAATACGGAATGAAGACATAGATGAAAGAAATAAGTAAAAGTTGCGAGGTAGTAAAACTGTCCAACGAGCGAAATGATAAAAAGATAATAACTAAAAACGTAGGAAATAATCAGCCAAAAAAAAAAAATAATAATACCAAAATTAAGAACTTTGAAAATAATAAGAAAAGAAGAAGTAGGAGCGTAGAAAATACCGTATGTAAATACTACGCGAAAGGGAACTGCAGATATCGGGATGGGCAATGCATATATGCACATCCCACATTATGCAACACGCATTACACAAGTGGATACTGCAAATTTGATAAGAAATGCAAGTTCCACCATCTTACGGTCTGCAACACCTATGCAAGATATGGGTGTTGCAAATACGGAAAAAAATGCCGTTACCACCACCCTCAAAGGAACGCAATGGGTGAACAGGAAAAACGAGCATCAAAGACGGGTACCAATTTTTAGACGTAGCCAACACAATTCAGCTGCTAAATACTATTCAGCAAATACAAAGTCAGCTGACAAATATGGGAATCCGAGAGTCGGACAGAAGGCATGCACAAAGACACTTCATGGGTTATCGGGATAACAGGTACCGACAAAGATAAAAAGAGGCAAACTCTCGGAGGACCACAATACAATGAAACCGGCACCAACATTGGAAAGCGAATCTGAACCACCTGTATGCGAAAACGATAGAGAAAAAATAAAAATAATCCAAGCCAACATTCAGAGCCTTAAATCAAATTATTCCCCAGACAAAGTTTTATACCTGAAAGGACTCATGCAAGAAGCTGGAGCAGACTTTGCATGTCCCACGGAAACTCATATAAAGGACTGCCAGGCGAACTGTGAAAACTGTGAGTCCTGTGTTGACAAAAAGAAATACAAATTGACAGCTATAACATCCTCCGAGCCGACAGAACAGTGAGACGTAAAGGAGGATGTGCTCTTTACACACGCAAAAGGCATATGGCAGAAATGACTATAAGTACCTCAAACAGCTACGTATAATGTGTAGCAGCAAAAGTTGAAAAATTAAATGTGGTACTAATTGTAATGTACAGACCCCCAAACACGCCAACATCAAAATTTTCAGATTCCATTACGGAGGTAAGAAACTGGGTAAAAGATCTACACTCTTCAACCCAAATATTTTTCTCTGTGGTGATTTTAATTTCCTCTTCATGAAATATAAAAGGATAGGAAAAAATGGATGTATACACCAGGACAAGGGGGGCACACGAGAAGACCAGGAGCAGGTAAAAATCCTACTAGCTGAAGCTGATAAATTTATGTTAACGCAAGAAATAACAGAAAACACAAGAAAAAACAACTGCCTACATTTGGTATTTACAAACAACAGCAACCTAATTGATAATGTAAAAATATCCCCAACTATAATATCGGACCACAACATCATTGAAATAACAACCAATATAAAAGCAACAGGAAAGGAAAGAACACGAACAACAGAAAGAAGCAAATTCGAAATTTTTAATTTTCACTCCAAAGCTATAAACTGGGAAGGTGTTGCATCCAGCATGGAAGCAATAAATTGGAAAACCATTTTCGAGGCCAAGACAACGGAAGAGATGCTAATGACTTTAGAGAGGACGTTAGAAATTATGGAAAGACATGTTCCAAAAATACAACATAGAAGAAAGAGGAGCAGGTTCGAGAGACAAAAGAGGTCATTGTTCCTAAAGAGAAAAAGAGTGACTGCAAAATTAAGTACCTGTAAAGATAACAATCAGAAAAATATTAAATAGTAAACTGCAGAGTATCGATGACGTCATACAGGAACTAAATGAGAAGCTTACAGAAAAAGAAGACGACGACGTTATAGAAGCGATAAAGGTTAACTCAAAGTACTTCTATAATTTTGCAAAAGAAAGTCGAAAAATCATGCGACTATCGGACCTTTGAAAGACGAGAACAGTGCTTTATCTGATGATCTAACAGAAGTATCTGAAATATTAAGAGCTCAGTACGAATCATCTTTCAGTATCCCAAAAACTGACAAACTGATATGCGATAGAAACGCATTCTTTGAAGAAGAACTACAAGGGGAAAGTATAACGGACTTCGACTTCACGACAGATGATATTACACAAGCTATAGGGAAACTAAAAGCACATTCAGCGGCAGGACTGGACAAATGGAATGCCACACCGATCAAAAACTGCAAGAATGCAATCGCTGAGCCCCTATACTGGATATGGAGACGATCACTAGACACGGGAGAAATACCGGGCATCCTGAAGAGCGTGAATATAGTCCCAATATATAAAGGAGATCGATCCGAGGCCAAAAACTATAGGCCAGTGTCGCTTACATCTCCTCTCACTAAAATATTTGAAAGAATAGTTAGACAGAAAATCTATGATTTTTTGGAAACTCAGAAAAAATTAATTGATAACCAACATGGGTTTCGGTCAGGCAGATCATGCCTATCACAACTAATGGAAAACTACAACAACATTATTGATGCACTTGAAAGTAATGAAAACTATGATGTAATATACACAGACTTTGCCAAAGCGTTCGACAAGTGTGACCATGGAATCATAATATATATACTGAATTATATGGGAATAACAGGAAAAGTAGGGAAATGGATATATAATTTCCTTAGTGAGCGGCAGCAAGTCGTTTCAGTACAAGGAGTATCTTCATCAGAATCAGAGGTCCTCAGCCCAGTACCAAAAGGAACAGTATTAGCTCCACTACTCTTCATAATCGTGCTAACTGACATAGATGAGGACGTTACCAGAGACAGCACAGTAACATCCTTTGCGGACGACACAAAGATCAGTAGAAAAATAAGAAACCCAGAAGATATAGGATCTCTACAAACCGACATGAACAGAATCTACAAGTGGACGGAAGACAACAATATGAAGTTTAACACTGAGAAGTTTCAGCTGTTACGGTACGGAAAAAGAGAAGACCTAAAATCCATAGAATATTATACCTCAAATGGACAGGAAATTCAGAGAAATTCTAGAGCAAAAGATTTAGGGGTTGTAATGACTGATGATGCGAAATTTGAAACACAAAATAAGTTAGAAGTAAACAGAGCAAAGAGAATAACGGGGCAGATATTGAGAACCTTTAAACGAAGGGATAAGAATGTAATGATTCCTCTACTGAAAACACTGATCATACCCAAATTGGAATACTGCTCGGTCCTAACATCCCCATTAAAAAAAAGAAGACAATAGCAAGGCCGTAGCCAGAGCTTAAAAACGGACGAGGCGAAAATAGCCCTACTAGGGGGTCCGGGGCCATGCTCCTTCAGAAGATTTTTTTAATCCTAGCACAAAAACATGCACTTTGAGCGTATGGTAACTGAGAGTGAATTGGACAATAATAACTTTTGCCTAAAAAGCGCTAAAGAGCGCTGGATTTGTACGACTCTAGGTAAAATCGAATTTTTGTACTTAATAATTAATAATAATAATAAATTATTAATTATTTTATATATAATTTTATTAATTATAATTATAATTATTTATTATTAAATTAGTAATAATTATAATTAATAAAATTATATGTAAAATAATTAATAATATAATTTCTACGAGACAGGTAAAATCCTATTTCTGTCAATTTCCTCAGATTTCCTTTGAAATTCAATTTCCTCATTGATCCAAAATGTCCGTTAAACCAGACGAGGCGGCCGCCTCGTCTGCTTCAACGGGCTACGGGTATGATTAGACAGCTAGAAGGGCTTCAAGAAGCTTCACAGCCAGGATCAAGGGGTGCAAAGAACTAAATTACCTGGAAAGGGCACGCGAACTAAACATATATTCACCGGAAAGGAGAAGAAAGAGATACACCATTATTTACACTTGGAAAATAATGGAAAAACTGATCCCTAATCTTACTCTGAACCCTGTAACTTCCCAAACAACGGTGAGAAGTAGAAAAGGAAGACTGTGTCGTGTTCCCAAATTAAAGGCGAGACAGGGAACATCCTTAACCCTGAAAGAAAATAGTTTTGTTGTGAGAGGACCAAAACTGTTTAATCAGCTGCCCAAAGACGTAAAGAACACGAATGGTGTTGCAGTAGACATCTCCACAAGAAGATCAGACGCCTGGCTCAGAACAATCCCCGATGAGCCGCCGGGCGTACCTGGCTATGTGAGATGGAGAGTACAAGAAACCAACTCACTACTACTTCAGGCCAACTCGAGAGGAGGGGCGACAAGCTTGACCTTACTAAAAACGAATTATAAAAAATAATATAATCTTGTTTCATGTTTCATGATTATGCTAAGAAACTAAGCTGTGGCTGGGCTTATACAGCTATGTAGCTCAACATAATACTTAAATACCATTTTAAAAATCGGTTGTGATGTCCGGTACAATAAGGAAAGCAATAAGAAAGAACTTTATAATTTTAGACAATGAGGAAACATGTAAATTGTAGAGAGACTTGCTTCGTAATATATACGATGCAGAGGGGAAGGAAGGGCCAATTGTGATTCTCCGAGGCTGCTGAAAACTATACTTTTTGAAAAGCCTATGTAGTGTGTAAGCTGCATGTATAAGTAGTGAGGAATATGGAGAGATGTGTGTGTTTGAGAGCATGCTGCGCTGCTCACAGGGTAGATGAGACACGGGAAAAGATAAGCTAAAGAGGAGAATGATGGAAGAAACAGGGTTCAGAAACTTCCTGTCTTCTGTTGGATTGACGCCTACAAGCTCCTCCTTATATATATATATATATATTATATATATATATATATATATATATTTGTGTGTGTGTATGTATATATATATATATATATATATTTGTGTGTGTGTGTATATATATATATATATATATATATACATATCCAGTTTTTCTACTAAAAAATTCCATCGCCATGTTAAGCGAAAAAGAATATATATTTATCGTTATTTTATCCTTCCCGATGTCAAAAAGGAAGCAATTTAGAAATCGCTGTCCAAATCTTATAGTTAATTTTCTTGAAATATCTGGCAACTTTACGTGCTGTCTGCTGTCATTCTCTCATTTAAAGCGAATACGTAACTACGCTAGAAATGCGCAAGGGTAAGAAAGGCTTGCAAGTTTAGCTTTAATCTCAATTGAGAAAAAGCTTCTTAAGGATATGAAAACCGATGCCTTTTACGAAGAAATAATAGATATATTTAATAAAAAAGAAAGAAGAATAGAATTAACCTATAAGTAAAGTAAGTAGATGATTATATGTGTTTTGTTTTTATTATATACGAGTATTTTAAAGTTTTATTTTTATTTCATATAATCTTTGTTGTTTTTGCTTGAATTGCTTCCCCTTGACGAAAAATCACCGCACGCCACTGATATATATATATATATATATATATATATATATACTTTTAGGTTACTTTAGGTGAGTTCGAACGACAGTTCAGGATGGACCTACAGTCGACCTCTCTGCAGCATCTCGCCTCATTTGCGGGATTTTGTGAAGGAAGAAATTGCGGTCTGATCTCCAGCCCTCGTAGCCAGCTAGGCATGGCTGGTCACGGATTTTGCAGAGGAATCTGTCCAGCTGGTTCTTGAAGTTATTCAGGCTGGTGTGCTGGAGATTCCTCACTTCTTTTGGTAGGACATTGAAAAGCTTTGGGCCTCGAATTCTGAGGGTATTTTCCAGCTTCGTTTTCGTGGCCTCTTGTCCCACCGCAGCTGGGACAGTACAAAATCTGCCTCTTCTCTCATTCCAGTTTGTTTCTATTTCATTTCTAAGGTTCGGGACAGAGCCCTCAAGTATTTTCCATATGCATATTATTGTGTACTGCTTGCGCCTTCTTTCGAGAGAGTAAAGTTTCAGAGATTGTAGTCGAGACCAGTTGTCTTCACCTTCCGTTTCCTCTATCTTAGACGTAAATGTCCTTTTATAGCTTCAATGTTCGCAATGTCTCGTTTTCTTTGTGGGCTTGTGAGTACTGAGCAATATTCAATTATTGGTAGGACAAGACTCTTCCATAATTTGAGCATGATGTTTGCTTTTCTGCTGCGGAAGCTCCTCCAGATGATTCCCATTATTTTTCTAGCCGTTGTAATTTTGATGTTATATTGCTCTCTGAATTCTGTATCCGACGGCATTATTACTCCAAGATCCGTGACTTGTGCATTTGGTGTTAGATGTTTGGCTTGCATAGTTTTATACCCTTTTTTTCTGTAGCTATTTGTTATTACCATATCTTAAAAGTTGGAATTTTTCTTCGTTGAACTTTTTATTGTTGTCTTCTGCCCAATGGAATAATGTTTCAATGTCATTTTGTAATTTTCTTATGTCACCTTCGTTCAATATTTCCTTACATATCTTTGTGTCATCTGCGAAGCATGATACAATACTGTCCTTAATATCTGAATTAATATTTGCAGTCATTATTATGAACAGCAAGGAAGCTAATACTGTTCCCTGTGGGACAGAGCTCACGACTTCTGAGACTTCCGATTTAACTCCGTTTACCACCACTCTTTGTGTTCTTTGCATCAAGAAATTAAATATCCACCTTCCTAGCTTTCCAGTAATTCCTGTATTCTTAAATTTGTGAGCTATAATTCCATGGTCACATTTATCGAAGGCTTGAGCAAAGTCCGTATATATTACATCTATGTTTTGTCTTCGACACAATGTCTCCAATATTTTCTCCTGGTGTTCTAGTAGCTGTGATAGGCATGATTTTCCAGCCCTGAAACCATGTTGATTTGGGTTGTATAAGTCTTTTTTTTGTAGGTAGTAGGTAGTTTTGCCTCTAATTATACGTTCAAAACACTTTATAAGGTGTGAGGTGAGAGCCACTGGCCGATAATTCTTGGGCATTGTACTGTTCTCACCTTTAAATAGGGGTCAGTGTTCGCGTTCTTTAAGGGAATGGAATTTGTCCTTGTCGAGTGATTTTCTCCATAGTAAGTATAGCGGTTTGGCAATACTCTCTTTGCATTTCTTCAGAAATGTGGCACTCCATGTATCTGGCCCTGGCGTTGAATTGTCTTACATCTGTGATAAGGCCGTAATTACATCTTCCGTGAACATGAAGTCCATTAATAGGTTTGTGCCGGAATTTGCTCTTGATTGATTTGTATCTATGTCGAAAAATTCGTCTGGGTTTTCCACTTCCATCTCGGACTTAGGGGTGCTAAACACAGAGTTAAATTGTTTCCTAAGCAGTTCGCTTATTTCTTTCGGGTCATTTGTGTATTCCGCCTCCCCGTCTATCAACGGACCAATATTCTCCTTACACTGCATTTTCCTTTTCGCAAACGTGTAGAAGTATTTTGGTTTATTTTTTATGTTTTCTGCTACCTTGTTTTCCTCCTCGTTTGTCTTATGTATGAATGTTTGCTTTAGGTCAAATTCTATTTCGCCAAGTTTCCTCTCTAGTTTGAATCTCTTTGCATTAGTTCTGCATCTGAGGAGATGTTTTACGGTTTGTCTTCGTTGCCTGAATAGTATCCTGATTTTCCTCTCGAGCTTGCCACGTTTTCTTTCCTGTCTCTCTGGAATATGTTTCAGTATTATAGGTTTGGTTTCAGTCTCTTATATATATATAATATATATATATATATATATATAATATATATATATATATATATATATCCCCGCAAGGGGGTTCTAAGCTCGTGCTCTTTGTGCTCGTTTGTACGTGCTTGTTCCAGGAGGTTTCACGTGCGCCCTCCCGGCCCTAGCACTCAAGGATGATGGGGCTCGACCTTGCAGTCCTTGGTCTTTTTCCACTTCGACTGTCCCCTCCATCCTTCTTTTTCCTGTCTTTTCTCTCACTTTTTCTTTGTTTTTCCGCCGATATATACCCTTTTAAATAGAGGCGAATCGGTTCTTCCCGAACTTAAATATATATATATATATATATATATATATATATATATATATATATATATATATAATATGCCTTTAGACATGACTTGTTTAAATATGCATGGATAGTTATTAAGCTTTAGGTATTAAATACTGTACATGTGTAAAAAGTGTATGGTTGATTATGTACATATATTGTGTTTGTAAAAAATTCTCCTTATTACCGTTTGTACAGAAACTGACAACAGAAATGGAGTCAGAATGGTCGACTGGAAAGATAACTTGTCGTTTCTCTGTTCTCCCCTCTGATGCTTAATGTGTATATTGTTGGAATAACTACTTCGAGACAAGAGTTGATTATTGTACAGTATTATATAGTATAGTAGTGTATAGTTTAGTATTATTGTACAGTATTGTATAGTATGAATAAACTCTCTGTTGCTTATAATAATATCTTTCGTGTGCTATGTAGGGAACGAAAATGGTGCAGTGCTAGTTTTATGTTTAGTACGCGTAACCTATCTACGAGCCAAATGTTAATCCGGAAGAATATACAGGGTGTACATAAAGTCAGGATCTATTTTTGTGAAGCACTTGGAAATTATATGGAATTCAATCATAAAATGATAAAGTGGTAACATTTATTAAATAATTAAGAGTAGGATTCGACGTGACGCCCATCAGTATCCCTGCACAGCTCAAATCGTTCCGCAGCATTTCTAAACACATTCTGGAGCATTTGCGGGGTTATGTTATCTGCAGCAGTTCGTATACGTGTACGTAAGTTTTCAAGACTCGTAATCTTCGTCTGATAGACGTGCGATTTGATAAAACCCCATGCAAAGAAATCTAAAGGGGTTAAATCTGGTGATCTCGCTGGCCAAGGTCTGTTGCTTCCGCGTCCGATCCAGCGATTTGGAAAAAGTCCATTTAGATAATCCTGAACAATTTTGGCATAGTGACAAGGAGCACCATCATGTTGATAGACGACTGTACTAACAATCCTATCCCCAATCAGCTGAGGTTCAAGGAATTGCTGCAACATGTCCAGATAAATAAGCCCCGTAACTGTAGCTTCAGCAAAGAAAAAAGGACCATAAACCTTAGATTTTGTTAAACCCATCCAGACATTAACTTTAGGTGAGTCTCTTTCCCAATTTTGGACGAAATCATTCGGTCTTTCATCTGCCCAAATTCGACAGTTATGGCGATTTACTTTTCCACACGTATGGAAAGTGGCTTCATCACTAAAGAGAATGTTGTCCATTAAATTATCACTCCAGATTTGTTCTACGAGATCAGCACACACAGCACTTCGTCGAGGGAAATCTTCCTCATGTAAATCATGTAAAACCTGCAAATGATAGCTTTTCTTCTGCAAATTAACTTTCAGAATTTTGTGCACAGATGACGTCGGGAGGCCGAGTCTGTGTGATGCAGCACGAACGGACGTACGTGGCTCCTCAGTAATAATGCCACGTACTGCATTCACGGTAAGATCTGACATACACGGTCGTCCTGATCTTGCTTCATCATTTACAGATCCCGTTCGTTAAATTTGTTCACCAATTTTCGTATTGTCTTGTCTATTGGCCCTGGCTTATGAAATCTCCTTCTAAACTTCTCTCTGATTTCATTGTATTTCTTTCCCTCGATTCGCCAAATTACTATTGCCACACGCTCTTCTGTATTCATTCTAAGGGCTTCTGAAAAGAAAAATAGAAAAAAATAATTATTTCACAAAAATAGATCCTGACTTTATGTACACCCTGTATATAATTTCATTATTAGGGTCCGAAGCAGCTTTAATGTGTTATTGTGCAATGTCCTGTCTGCAGATATTGTGTACCTGTCACCTATATGGCAGTCTTGGTTCAGACAGCTGCTGGTTTGCAATACCTTATTTTGGAATGTAGCAAAGATTATATATGCATATTATGTTTTGTTATAATAAGATTGTATTTGTATGTTGGGGTAAATGGCTATGCTGGCCTTATTTTTGTACTCGTATGTTAGGTTAATAAGTGGCTGTGTTGGCCTTATTTTGTATTACGTTCAGTGTATACAGTAATACGTAAGATTGTACTTGCATGTTAGGTTAATAAGTGGCTGTGTTGGCCTTATTTTGTATTACGTTCAGTGCATACAGTAATACGTAAGATTGTACTTGCATGTTAGGTTAAGTGACTATGGATTGTTAATGATCCGCAACAAAGATGTTTTGTTTGTTCTATAATACTGGTCAACAAAGATTTTTCATCAGAGTACAATTTGTGATGGCTGGATAGCATTTTTCACGCTAATTCCAAAACTGCATTCAGATATTTTCTAGCACGTATAGTTTCAAGATGAAGGCATATATATAACTACACAGATTTAACCATTTTAAATAGGCAAAATACTAATATTTCAACATTTGATTGTGTTCATTTTATTGTGTTTTTTTAGTTTATTCATCTTATTTATTTCAATTATCTTAATTATACATCTTATGTATTTCAGGTGTGAGCTTTTACGTCTAGCAGCATTGTGATTCAGGCAACAACGCCGTGCTTTGTGTGTCAAAAGATCAGTCCAGTCCAAGAACTTGTTGTGACAAGTTGGTGTACATTTTTTTTGAATTTATAGTTTGCTCAGGTCAGTCAACATGCCTCGACAATGTAAGAATGACCCCGACAAGTTCTGTTTCGTATGCGGCCAGTTGACAACTAAAACACAGCGACGAAGTATTACAACCGACATTAAGAAAATATACAAGCTATACTTTGGTTGCCATCTAGGTGACGAAGATAAACCATGGGCGCCACATCAAATCTGTTCTGGCTGTTCAAATGGATTACGTGATTGGCTTAACAAAAAGAAAGCTTCAATGCCATTTGCCATACCCATGATATGGAGGGAGCCGAGAGATCATCATGAAGACTGTTATTTTTGTAGTGTGAACTTAATGGGGTTTTCTGCCAAGAACAAACACCAGATTGTATATCCAAACTTGGATTCAGCACGTAGACCAGTAAAACATGATGAAACATTGCCCATTCCAATTCCCCCAAGTGATAGGCTAGATTCTATCATAGATGACATGGAAAGTGATGAAGGTGCAACTGGCGTTTCTGGACCATCTACAGAACCAGAGTACACTTTTGAAGGTAGACATTTAGAGCCTAAAAAGTTAACCCAAGGACAGTTGAATGATCTTGTTAGAGACTTATCGCTGTCTAAAGAGAAATCAGAGCTTCTCGCCTCAAGACTAAAGGAGAACAATTTACTTGAGAACAATGTTCGTATTAGTTACTACCGAAAGCGGAATTTTGAATTAACAGCATTCTTTTCAGTAGACGGTCCTCTCTGTTATTGCCATGACATCAATGGACTATTTACAGCCATATCTCAGACGTATGTGGCATCTGAGTGGCGCCTCTTTATTGATTCGTCGCAGAGAAGCCTGAAAGCAGTTCTTTTGCATAATGGTAATATAATGCCATCCATCCCCATTGCCCATTCCGTCCATCTAAAAGAGACATATGACAATATGGATATACTACTTAAGGCAATCAAATACGACAGTCATCAATGGAATGTTTGTGGAGATCTAAAAGTTATAGGAATGCTTATGGGTATGCAGTCAGGATTCACAAAATTTTGTTGTGTCCTTTGCCTGTGGGACAGTCGCGCCACTATAGAACATTACACCAAAAGTGACTGGCCACTTAGGTATACATATGTCCCAGGGATAAGCAATGTCCAGTCTGTCCCTTTAGTGGATCCCCAAAAGATCTATCTGCCACCTCTTCACATTAAACTTGGTTTAATGAAGAATTTTGTTAAAGCAATGGGTAAAGTCAATTCTGAAGGGTTCCAATACCTTTCAAGGAAATTTCCGAAGGTTACTGCAGCAAAATTGAAGGAAGGAATTTTTGTTGGGCCACAAATAAGGGAGGTTTTGAATGACACTGAATTTGAAAAAGTCCTAAGTCCGCTGGAATTGAAGGCTTGGCTGGCGTTCAAATGGATATGTGAAAACTTTCTTGGAAGCAACAAGTCACCTGCGTATAAGGATGGAGTCAAAAACCTCCTTGATGCCTTCAAAGAAATGGAGTGTCGAATGTCGTTAAAAATTCACTTCCTGCATTCCCACTTAGATTTCTTTCCTGAAAACCTTGGTGCAGTGAGTGACGAGCAAGGAGAGCGCTTCCATCAAGATATTCAGATGATGGAGAAGCGCTACCAAGGATATTGGAATGAAAGCATGATGGCGGACCATTGTTGGATGCTGTATCGTGACAATCCAGGACAAATTTACAAAAGGAAATCACACTCACAGCGCTTTTAATAAAATAATGTATATATTCTTTATTTATAAGTACATTGAATAAGGTATATGATGTATTTGTTGTTTAGCATTCCTAAGTGTGATCTATACATCCATAAATTTTCTTATAGCATTATCAAAAACTTAAAAATATCAAAACCAGTGTATCTATATAACTATACGTGCTAGAAACAAAATAAAACCAGATTCGGAATCAGCGCGAACACTGCATTAAGAAAAGTGTGATCATGTTTGTGATGAGAAAAAAAAGTTTCATTTTGTTGGCCAGTGTATTTAATAATTTAAAATATAGTTTCTACAAAATCATATACGAACTCAGCTTCCCATAATTCATCAGCATTTTTATTAAACTTTTATCCTCGTAATTTCTCTGATTTTTTCATTAAGCTACAATTATTTTCTCCTGCTTATACAAATTACCTTTCTCAGTTAATGATATCTCGTGTATTAACAATATACATAAATTTGCCAGATAATTAATCAAACAGTATGCCAGTATGCTACGTTAAGTGGCTCTGTTGGCCTTATTTTTGTATTAGGTTCAGTGTATAATTGTTAACCCCTCCGTATATGGCCTGGGTTGGTTCGAAGTCGACGGGGGTTCTAGTTAGGTGGCAGCAACGGATGTGTTACTTGCAGTAGTTTCCTTTTATATTACTTTCCGAGTTCTTCTATAGTGGCTCGGAGGATTCAGGGAGGCTTACTAAATTCTCTGAAGATTCCCAGATTCTTCTTATAACGTATCGGGGAAGTTTAATGACTAAGTTCTCTGAAGAGAGCAAGACTCGAAGGAGAAGATAAAGACTATTTCTTACTGTAATTAATTTACTGCTAAAATGTACAGGTAGTGCTCAGCCTCTGAATTGACTTCTGAATGAACATGGAAGAATTTACTGGGGTTTATATACCCCGATTCTACTAACATCATCATTATTAAATGTTGAAGAGGCTGCATTATTTTTGCACAATGTTTGAAAATAAAGTAAATTTTTTGTTATGACAATGGCTGAACAGGATATAGGAAGAGGAAGTCATATTTTTAGCTTAATCCGCATATTTTTAGATCTGCTGTTTTTCCTGATCCGCCGAGTTAATTAGAACGGAAATTGAATCATGCATTCTTATAGTAAGGTATGCATATGGGCAAAAATTAAAAGTTTAAGGCAAGACATGACTTCATCTTTTATAACGAAGAGAGGATGCATTTAATCTAAAAAATGATTAAGAATTTTGTAAAGAATAAGTCACCAATTATTTGACAAAACAGGAAGCAACTCCAAAATTTATTCCAACGAACGAAAAAAATAATAATAATAAAAATAATAATATCGCTGTGTGTATATTCCTACATGGCGACACAATGTCGTGTTGGACATTTAGTACAATCTTAGTACATCACTGAGTACAGTGTAATTTTGGTTTCTTACAATTATGATTATAATTACCAATCAATTCACATTCACTTTTTATCGTTAATTACAATTCCATTAATTACAATTTCATTAAGTACATTACATTATTAAGTACATTAATTACATTATATTAAATTACATTATATTACATTATATTATATATATATAACATAAAACACGTGATAATTGTTTTATAAATTTGCATTATAGCGAGAGATTTATTTTTATTTCAGAAGTTGCTTCCGCGGTGGTTAGCAGAATTCGAACACTCGCATAAATATTTATGAGATTGCGAGAAATTAATTAATTTTAAGAAAAGAAAATAAAAACAATGCATGTGGACGTATGTACAATGTACATGTGCGTATGAATTGAACAACAGATAACTCGCGCTATGCGAGTTTGGTCCTTATGTAAAAATTAATAATTAAATATAAAGATCATACAGGAATTATTCATTTTTACATAATACGTAAGATTGTGCTTGTATGTTAAGTTAAGTGGCTATGGATTGTGAATGATCCACAATAAAGATGTTTTGTTTTGTTTGTTGTTTTTGTATAGCTAATACGAGGATAAATAAATTAATCTTTGCCGGTGATGCAAAATGTAGTTGTTAAAGTTGTAGCTTTTGGCCAAGTATTTTACAGTTGGGTGTTGATAAATCGAAGATAATCATGAGTATGAGCTGAAGAGAGAGGCTTTGTTTAGAACGCATGTCATAGAAATAGCCGAGTACCCCCCGTAAAACTCGCTAGCCATTTTCTTTTAATTGCATATATTAAGAAAGTTTTTTTTGGCACAAACCTACTTATCTGGTTATTGTGTTTTATATATATATACCGAGTAGACGAAAAAAACTTGGACACTTTTGTTTTTCCTACAAATTTCAAACTAGTCAAGCTAATACACCCAAATTAATACAAGATGTAGCTAATAGTATGTTTATCATGTGCTGCAAACCTCAGTTAATTGTCCTTGGCCGTTTCTTAATTATAAAAAAATTAACTTGACGAAACAAATAGCGAGATTTTGTACAGGAAATTTAATTTAACAGATATTAAACGCATGTTTTTTCAAAATGAGTCCGACTTTACATTAACTGTACCAACAAATCGACAAAACCGAGTCAATGCATCAACTTCAAAATTGAAAATCCCGCAAAACCGTCTTTATCATCCAATTTCACGGTTTTCCAAGAAATTAATGGTATCTTGTGGTGCTTCTTACAATGAAAAAACCAAATTATCCTTTACTGATCCACAGAAAACAAAAATGAACTCGCAAAATTACATTGAACACCTCGGAGAACTTTTACCGGAATGCCGAGACTTGTACCCGAACGAAGATTTTATTTTTGTTCAAGACAATGCACCATCTCATTCAGCTAAGGCAACCCAAGAATTTTTGATGGCAAACATTCCTAAATTCATAAAAAGTGAAGAATGGCCACCAAATTCTCCTGACTTAAATCCTCTGGATTACTTCGTGTGGAATGAGCTGAAGTCATTGGTGTACCATGGTCACAGGGAACCATTTTCAAACCTGGAAGCACTTAGACAAAGAATTGAGGTTGTTTGGCCTATGGTGTCCCAAGACTGAATCAAGTCATCCATAGATCAGTGGAAAAGGAGGGTCCTGGCCGTAATTCAAGAAAATAGGGGGGCCAATACAACATCGATTTCAATAGGGTAAGTTTTATATGAGTTCCATTGAAATTTTTAGCACATGATAACTATACTATTGGCTACATCTTGTACTAATTTGCGTGTATTAGCTTGACTAGTTTGAAATTTGTGGAAAAACAAACGTGTCCAGGTTTTTTCGTCCACCCGGTATATATATATATATATATATATATATATATATATATATATTATATATATATATATATATATGTTTTTGTTTTGTATGTGTGTGTGTGTGTGTGTGTGTGCATTATATATTGTTAACGGTATGTTGTTATTCATAAGCCTAATAGGACCGTAGGATTTGAAATAGATGCATAAAACAGCATAATATTCGCATGATCGCTATTTTCCTTATGATGGAGTTCATAGCCTGGCTGAGTAAAAAGAATTATGATCAAAATAAAATAAAAAACATTTACCAACAACTAGTCATCGGAAACAATAAATTAGACACGTTAAAAGATTGAGTTGCCAACAGTTTTGAAGGAAATCAGATGTTTAAATTAAATAATCTTGTACATATATAATAATAATAATAATGTTTAAGTGCATGTTTAGAGACGGATTTGATGATTCAGTATTTGAATCTATCCGAATATGCATGGCTAGGTCGAATTTTCTTTGCGCATTACACAACTTGACGTAACTAGTGATATAAATAGATGAATTAGTGCTGGCATTTCTTTAAATTTATCTCACAGATACATAGCTTAGAACAGCAGTTATAGGTTAACCGGATGAACTATATGACAATGAAGGAAGCCATCGATATTTGAACTTATGAAATATAAATTGCATGTATTTGCGTGTTCATCGTAGTCTTTTTTAAAACGGCTGATATATATAATATATATATATATATATATATAATATATATATATAAAAAAATTAGCTATGGCAATAATGATAATATTTGCTGCTCATGATGATTATTACCACGTTCCTATACAAATGGATTGAAATATATTAGCTTCCCCTTAGATGAGATAAATGAAATTAAAATTAATTTAGTTAATAGTTTATGGATCTACTTCGGGATCAATGAAAGAAAGTCACCCACAGCCTTCTTTAGCTAGCTTTATAAGGCTAACTAACGAAAATATCACGACCTAACCTAACCAATCGTTAGGTCAACTGTACGCCCTTGACGATTGGTTAGGTTAGGTCGTTATATTTTCGTTAGTTAGCCTTATAAAGCTAACTAAAGAAGGCTGGGGGTGGCTTTCTTTCATTGATCCCTATTTCGTAATACAAATATTAGAACAAGACAAAATTTGTTTATGAGTTAACTGTATTTATTCTAATTTTATTTTGTATGGTATCGGTATTAATATATTAAGCCGAAACGATGAGTCTGCGCGCAGTTGGCCAAAAATTATTTTTAAGGCTTTCTGCTGTATTTTTTTAGCTCTTACACGTCTTCGAATTAGATAGGTTGTCTATTATGGAATTCTATTTTATGGTTTTTCCTATTTAAACGCTGCTTAAAATGAACCACGAATTTTTTCTACTCAAATCAACTTTAGATTAACCTCTCACCGGCCTCGGGAATGTTTGTTTGTTTCTTCCTTTTTTAAAATTTCTCTAATGGAAGACTATGAAGGAACCCCAGGAGGAATTTTTTTGTCTGTTTTTGTCTGTTTTTTTTTTGTTTTTGTCTGTTTTGGTTGTTTAAATATTTCTCATGAAAGACCGTAAGGGAACCGAAGGAGGATCTTTTTTTTAAATATCTCTCATGAAAGACCATGAAACCTCATAAAGGACCCTAAGGAAGAGGTGGAACCCTCTTGAAGGAAAGCAAGGGGGAAATTTTCAAATTGATCCAATTTCCTCTCCCCAAATGCGGGCATACTACTTTTTCCATCGTCCTTACTTTTACTACTCTCCATTATTTCAAGATACCCAGTTAACAATTATAAAAGCAAAAACTTCCATTTTTCTCAATAATTGACTTAAAAATCAAAGTTCCCATCTAGATTCAATTAAAAGTTTTCTCTAGGGAGTCATAACAAGTGTCTTAAGATAAAAGTTTATTCTCTCTTTATAAAATGGGAAGATTAAAAATTGACATTTATTCTGCGAAAATTCTGAATTTCATTTGTGAAAAATGGATTTAAATCAAAATTATATAATTTGAAAAGAAATTAGTTATTTAAACCTTACGAGCGTATCATTATAATGTTTGACTAGTTTTTGCCTATGTAATTACATACTGCTAAAAAATGTTTCCTTCAGTTAACTGAAAATATAGTTTTAAGAAATTAACGTTTGTGGGATTTTTAATAGAGGTGTAATCATAACTTTTTATAATTTAATTAAAACTGATAAGCGGTTTAATGATAATAAAAATTAAGTATAATATATTACAAAACCTCTTTACGTGTACGATATATAAGAACAACGTTTTTAGCACCTCATTAAAAATACAATTTTATGCAATAGCTCTCGGATGCTGAAACGCCTTAATTAAAGCATCATATTTTAAAGTAATTTTGTTATTCATTACGACAAAATTTAACAAATAACAAAACGACGTTAGAAGAAGTGATTGCGGACGCTAATGGGCAGGTTTTCCTATAACGAAAAAGGGAATAACGGCTTTAAATGAACTGCATTGGTCTACTCTATAAAACAAATGTTTCCGAAAACAAAGTTCCCACCATCAGTGCGTTATTGAAGGTAAAAAACCGATACGTAGCCTACTCGTGGAGATTCACTGAATATCTTAATTATTGTGAGAAACGTCTATTCTTCCAATACCTCAATAAAGACACCAATTTCTTCCTACCTAAAAAAGTTCCTTTTATAAAGATGAGAAAATGTGACGAGAATTTTCAGTCTTCAACTAATAGTTAAAAGAAATTTATACATCCGCACTTTTAGTCCTTTGTTTCAAACAAAACACACATACATATATACATACACACACACACACTCTCTCTCTCTCTCTCTACGTATATATATATATACGTAGAGAGAGAGAGAGAGAGAGAGAGAGTGTGTGTGTGTGTGTATGTGTGTGTGTGTGTGTTTTGTCTGAAACGAAGGACTAATTAAACACATGAAAAAATAATAAATGATGCAAACCCACATGGAAAAATGAAAAGCGATTTCAAGGGCATTTGTGTATTTAGCACAACGTCTCGTCATGGAATGAAGAGATGATAAGAAATACAGGGTGTGTATAAAGTAACGCAAGTGAAGAGACATATCCGATTTGAACTGTTTTAAACTAGTTTCAATTTGTTTTTTAACTTGTAAAAACATTTTCAACACCTCTTACAAACCTTACTATCGAATATACAGTTGTTATAAAGTACATGTAATGAATATTACTTGTCCATGTTTACTCGCGTTAATATAATTCAAATCGGATTTGTCTCTTCAATCGCGTTACTTTATACACACTCGGTAGACTATATATATATATACAGTATATATACATATATATATATATACTGTATATACAGAAACAAAATAGGAGGGATTAACAAAAGATTAGCAGGTATTATACAAAATAAGTTCGATTAATAATTCACTGGGGAACACAACTTTTGGTGACTTAGATGTTAGACCTGTTTCTGGGTATATTGAGGTCGATGATTCTAAAAATGACATTAGTTTTTCTCCATCAGCTCTGCTTATCAAGATATGATATATATCTATATATATATTTCTATATAATGTATATAATATTATATAATTGCTGACTGGCAATCACTGTTGTTGTCAATTGAATACAAAAGTATGATGAATGTCAGCAAAAATAGTGTATTAACATCAAACAAGCATAAGGTACGAAAAATATTTCTTAAATTCAAACAAGCTTGAGACACGAACGGCAAAAAAAGTTCTTTCATTGAGACATCTCACATAAACCGCGTTTCTGAGATTTCTTGCGATGAGATGTGCCAGGACATTCGCGTTGGATGCTCCAGCAGTAATCTGCCATCATGTGAGTATCCCATCGTCCGCGGTACCGTTCTTCCATGGTCCTTAGTTCTTGGTGAAATCGTTCACCCTGTTCCTCGCTTAGATCACCGAGGTTATCTGGGAAACGATCCAAATGACTGTGGAGGTAATGCAGTTTGATGCTCATTTTACAGCCAAGTTTACAAAAAGAAGAGAGCATATTCTCCACTAGTTCACCGTAGTTATCGGCCTTATAGTTCCCAAGGAAATTCTTCACAACCATACTAAACGATGACCACGCACGTGCCTCAATGTTGTCCACTGAATCTTGGAAACGCGGGTCTTTCATGAGTTCCCGGATTTGCGGTCCATCGAAAATACCTGCCTTCAGCTTTTCCATGCTCAGCGCAGGAAATTTTCTACATATGTAGCCAAAACACATCCCATCTCTGTTCAAAGCCTTTATAAATTGTTTCATCAAACCTAGTTTGATGTGCAGTGGTGGCAATATGATCCTTTCTCTGTCAACCAAAGCTTCTTTGATAATATTTTTTTCTCCAACCACCATGTTTTCTCTCAGAGGCCACTGTCTTCTCACCCAGTGTTCATCTTTAGCTTTACTGTCCCAGACACATATAAAGCACGGGTACTTGGTGTACCCGCTCTGCTGGCCCAGGAGAAAATTCACCATCTTCAGATCCACACAGATCACCCATTGGTGGTCTCGATATGATATCTTTTCTAGGACTAGGGCGACTGTCCCGTGCTCTTCTCTCATACCGACTGAGTGACCAATTGGGATTGATCTGTATCTGTTGCCGTTGTGTAGAAGAACACATTTTAGGCTCCGTTTGGAGCTATCTATGAATAACCGCCATTCACTTGATGTGTATTCCGATATGCCCATTTTCATCAGCAATCCGCGCACATTGTTGCAGAAAACTAAATCGTTCTCTTTTGAGAAGAAGGGCAGTAAATCCTTTTCTCTGTCGCGATATAACGTGATTTTGGTTCTCGGCAGCAGTAAATTTTTTTCTCCCAGCCTGGAAGCTAACAATTCAGACGATTTCTTCGAAAGACTTAAGTCCCTTATGAGGTCGTTTAATTCGTGTTGACTAAAACCTTCTGCAACTGATGACGGTCCTTCGAAATCACTGTCATTTTGCCCACATATGCTTTCTTTGTCAGTAGCAGATTCATCATCTTCTTGAGGGAGCTCTGGAAGATGGCTGAATGATGGGACAGGTATCTCATCTGAATGTGAAACAGGCCGTCTAGCTGAGTCTATGTCAGGATACGTCCATTTACTCCTGTTACGTCCATTGATGCCCTTTATATTCACCAAACAAAAGTAACAGTCATCACTGTGGTTTCTCTGTTCTCTCCATACCATTGGTATACCAAATTTCAGGCACCTCCTCTTTCCGTTGGTCCATTGCCGCAGATGCTCCGTACACGTTTTACACACAACATGAGGAGCCCATGGCTTATCTTGGTCCCCTAGTTGTACTTTGAAATAGGCAAAATAAGCTTTTTTCACAAAATCAGTAATAGTTTTTCTCTGTTCAATGAACGTGTACTCTCCGCAGATAAAACAAAACACATCTGGATGATTTAAACACTTTCTTCGTGATGAAGCCATGTCAACACCTGTAACAGGAAAGAATTCACGTTAGTACATGTAAAATACACATGCAAAACAGCAACATCAGCAAAATCATAGCTACAATTTAATTATACAGATGCATTTAGATTTACGAGCAACTCATAATACCGTTCCAGAAGGGTAATAAAGTAGGTAATGACGTATGCAATATCTCAAAAACTAGAGCTGCTAGAACAAAATGGATGATATTTTCTGAATCAGTGGCATGAAAATATCCAGAATAAGGTCTACAATATCAGGCACCAAGAAAAAATTTTTTTTTTGTTCCCCAGTGATATATAATCAGTTTAAAATAACAAAGTTAAAATTATTTGTTTCTGGATCTCGCCCAGGTATTATGTATAGACTTCCTAAAATAAACAAACCTAATTATCCACTTAGACCAATTTTATCGGCGATAGGAACTTTGTTATAATTTATCAAAATTCTTGGTCCCCATATTATCACCTATCACCTATCTATATATGTAATAGGCTAATATTGTCTCTGTCCCACCCTAAAACGCGGAAACTGCCTTTTGGAGAGAAAAAAATTAAGTAAAAGTTGTTTAAAATTAATCGAAACTTATGGGAAAATTACAATTTTTTCAATCAGACAAAAATTTGCATTTTTAAAAATCTACATATGTGCTGTTTGTCTGTTTGTCTGTCTGTCCCACCCTAAAACGCGAAAACGGCTCCTCGAGAGAAAAAATTATTTGGTAAAAGTTGCTTAAAATTAATTGAAACTTACGGGGAAAATTATGATCTATCTACAGTATATACAGTATATAAAGCTGAAATCGGATATTTGTTTGTTTGTGTGCTTATTCCGGGAAATATTATGGATCACCCGAAAATCAGAGCCCCCAGCCTTCGTTAGTTAGCCTTATAAGGCAAGTAACGAAAATATCACGACTTTACCTAACCAATCGTTAGGTCAACTGTACGCCTTTGACGATTGGTTAGGTTAAGTCGTGATATTTTCGTTAGTTAGCCTTATAAGGCAATTAAAGAAGGCTGGGGGCCCTGATCTTCAGGTGATCCAATATTATTAAAATAAAATAAAATTACCCATGTTGATTGTTCGAGCGTGGTATTTTTACCACGGGCTTCTGCTAGTAACTTATAATTTATATACAGCACGAAAGTAATTTTCTTTCGTTTGACAAATTACCACGTTGAACAATAATTCGTGCACATTGGCTAGCTTTGATGTAAAGTCTTTATTTATGAATGTACCTGTCGTAAAAACTATTGATATATGTATGGTTAACCTCTTTAGTAATACTGATACAGTTCAGGGTTTTAAAAGAAATCATCTGAAGAACTGCTAAAATTTTCTGTGGAAGACCTAATATTTAATAATGAATATTTCAAACAGATTGAAGGCGTTCAAATAGATCTGTCACTTGGTCCCACCTTACCCAACGCGTTTCTTTGCCATCACGAAACCAAATGGCTGAACGAGTGTCCTTTCAATTTCAAACCAGTTTTTTATAGAAGACATATTGGTGACACTTTTCTCCCGTTCAAATCACCAGACCACATTCTTTTGTTTCTTAATTATGTTAATTCCAAGCACCTTAATATTGAATTTATTCCCGAAACCGAATTCAATATTTCTTTGTCTTTTCTGGACATAAAGATAACAAAAATTAATTCCTTTTTTGAATCTTGTGTTTATCGAAAGGCCACATTCACTCGTCTTACTACGAACTTTTCTTCTTTTATTTCTTTAAATTTTAAACGAAATTTAATTTTGACTCTGACAAAAAGAGCTTTCAGTATTTATTCAGATTACTTTCAGATACATCAAGAATTAAATTTCATTCGACAACTCTTTACAAAGAATAATTTCCCCTCTAGATTCGTGGAGACTAAAATAGACAGAACCCTAAATATATTAATAGACCCCGCAATTTGAGATATAATTACCTATGGATCTTATTAAAAATTTGGACTGTGTCAAATTTTTTTGAAAATTTTGTCACTAGTAAAGTTTTTTATGCTGATTCGAAATATGCAATTCATTTTTGCGAAAATAAATATTTAACATTTTATTGGCGTTTGTTTGCAGGAATAGTGCCAGCTTCTGCATACGGACTCACATAAACAGTAATTTTTGTTATTAATGCCCGGTTAGGTTATTTGAATGCCCGGTTAGGTCAACTGAATGCCCGGTTAGGTCAACTGAATGCCAGGTTAGGTCAACTGTACGCCCTTGACGATTGGTTAGGTTGGGTCTAAATATTTTCGTTAGTTTTAACGAAAATATCACGACTTAACCTAACCAATCGTCAAGGGCGTACAGTTGACCTAACCTGGCATTCAGTTGACCTAACCGGGCATTCAGTTGACCTAACCAGGCATTCAATTGACCGGAGGCAACTCGCAAGTAGATAGATTGCAGCACTGCATTATCACATGCTCACACTACAACAATAATATTCACACTAAATTAGGTGTAAGCAGGCATCAAATAAACATTAATAACAACAAAAATTACTGTTTTTTGCGAATTCGTATGGAGAAGCTGGCACTATTCCTGCAAACAAACACCAATAAAATGTTAAATATTTATTTCCGCAAAAAATGAGTTGCATACTTAGAATCAGCATAAAAAAACTGTACTAGTGACAAAATTTTCAAAAACATTTGACGCAGTCCAAATTTTTAATAAGATCCATAATTAGTGTCCTCAAAGATATCTTGTATTTCACCTTACCTTATATGGGAACCTTCAGCTTTAATATTAGAAACAAACTTTTAAAATTGATCAGAGAATTTTACCCGCAACTACATATTAAAATCCGAAGCAAGTGCAGTTTACGTCCCCCTCTGGTACCTAGTGTAGTTTACGTCCCCCTACATTATTTTAGTGTAGTTTGCGTTCCCCAACTTTGTCCGCGTATACCTAATCAAATAAAACGTTAAAACTAACGAAAATATTACGACTTAACCTAACCAATCGTCAATATATATATATATATATATATATGTGTGTGTAGACTCTATATATAAATTGACGCTTGGTTAGGTAAAGTCGTAATATTTTCGTTAGTTTTAACGTTTTATTTGATGGATTAATTAAAAAATGTCTCCTAAAGATCTTAGTGTAGTTTACGTTCCCCAACTTTGACCTAGTGTTGTTTGTGTCCCCTTTTGCGTCAGGGAGACGTAAACTACACTTGCTCCTAAAATCCTATTCACCCCGTCTAAATCGATATATCATTTATTTAAATACAAAGATGTTGTTCCTACACTTCTTAAGTCTTCCCTCCTCATCTTGCGCGGAACGTTCTTCTATACAAGCGTCGTTCTTTACGTTAATTATACTGTGTGTTGTTTGCAGTTGAAATGTATATATGTGCGGCATGCTGGAGGTGCCCCCTCAGGGCATTCGTTTCTGCGCGTATGTAGGAGAATTATGACTTCTGATTGAGTGAGGCCCATGATGTAGTGGTTATCATATCTGACCGGCAATCGGAAGATCCTGGGTTCGATTCCCGGGTGGTTACCTCATTTTTTAATTTGTTCGTTCTCCCTCCTCATCTTGCGCGGGACGTTCTTCTATACAAGCGTCGTTCTTTACGTTATTATATTATATATATATATATATATATATATATATATATATATATATATGATGAAAAAACCACGAAAGAAAGGAAACACAGAATGGTGTTCAAGCGTTTTCGTCTAATGACATCCTCAGGAACAGTGAATTAAATAAAGAGTTTGAGACTATATGTAGGTCCCCCCCAAAATATATGTGTATATATATATAATAAATATAGAAATAAAAATTGTGGGAGGAGCATACAAATTTGTATGGAAAACTACCAATTTTAGCACTTTGCACTTCTTGTCTAAATCCGTTCTGTCCAACTATTTAACGCAAGAGTTAATCAATATTTTCAATCTTTCCTCTACTCAACCGGTGAACTCTGGAACAGTATTCCTTAGTTCATCTTTCCTCCTGTCTATGACCCCCCATCTTTCAAACGCAGAGTGTCTAGGCATCTCGAAAACCCAGACCTTGATTTTGGCTCTCTTCTTCTTCTATTGGAGGGACCCTTTTGCGGGCATTTGCCCTTGGCCCCTACTTCCTACATAAAAAAAACACGTGGCGTTTTGTTCACAGCAGACTGAGCCGAGAGCTGACTGGCTGTTGTGTCAAAACCGTTTTTAGGATCAGTTCTTCAACCACGTGGCTGGTTACTGGCAAATATTTTTTTGGCAAAACGTAATTTCAACACAAAACCCGCTAAAATAAAATTCATACTAAAAAAATGTTCAACAAAATGCAAAATTTAGAGAACGACGAGTGAAACGGAAGAGAACACAATTTCCAGAAGATGAGCCAGCAAATTCGCCCGAGAAAGCGTTTGAAGCGAAGTACTTTCTGGCCATCGTGGACCAAGCTCTCATATCGCTGACAACACGATTCGAACAGTTCTAAGACAATTTGCTGTATGACAAATTTTCGCTGGTTTTATTTCCAAGTGACAATTTCGCGCCAGTTATATTTCCGCCGGACAAATTTCTGCAATATATATTTCGGCAAGGACATTTTCAGTGGTGTAGTGCTAAATAAAGAAGTGAGGGAACGCATTTTGAAAGTGTTACTCAGATGCGAAGGGGACAATGGCGAGCGCGGCGAGCCCATACAGCTGGGGGTCCGGGGGCACTGTAAGCCCCCCGGGAAATCTTTTGAAATCTGACCAATTTCAGGGATATTTTGAGGTCATATGCACTGGATATTAGGATATATTCCAAGGTTGAAGATGCAGTATTTCCAGTGTCATTAGATATACGACATCCAGTACGATCAATAAAAATAGCTAACAACTGGAATGATTAACTAAAAAAAAGTTAACAACTGGTACGCCGTGGTGACTGTTTCACCAGATCTTTATAGGCTAGCATTGCCTCAGTCGAAGCTAAAAGAAATGAAGCAGTTAATGATTCTCTCTCATATTTCTTCTAGGGGTGGGAATTAAAATTTCATGACGTTAGAGATTTGTAAGTTCGGATTTATTTGAAATAGTGAGGGAACGCCGTTCCGTCTACCAAAAAAAGTAAGGGGACGCCGTTCCCACGCGTTCCCACAGCACTACACCACTGGACATTTTTCCACACACATATTTCCGCGGACATTTTTCCGCGCTTTAATATATTTTGTAAAATCAATAGGATTGTTTTAAATAATATCAGGGCCCCCAGCCTTCTTTAGTTAGGTTTATAAGGCTAACTAACGAAAATATCGCGACCTAACCTAACCACTCGTCAAGGGCGTACAGTTGACCTAACGATCGGTTAGGTCGTGATATTTTCGTTAGTTAACCTTATAAGGCTAACTAGAGAAGGCTGAGGGCCCTGATCTTCAGGTGATCCAATACGACTACTAAAACACTTAAATATATACTAAAATTTTTCACTGTAGTATAGTTAAATATATCATTTTCATGTACTATTCAAAATATATGCAATCTATAAAGTATAAGCCTATAAACCTAACCTAACCTAACAGCGATATTGCCACTGAACCTGACGCAAATTTCAGCTATACAGTTAAGTTTTCACGGAGACACAGTGTCTGGTGGAAATTTGTTCCGGTGGATAAAAATGACAAGTAGCAAAATGTTTGGCGGCATAGATTCCGACGTAATTATTTCCGACGGCAAATTGTCCGGTGGAAAAACTGCTCGCGGCAAATTCTCCGAGCACGGATTCGAGCAAATGCAAAAGTATGCCGGCTACTTCAGTTCCTGGCATGATTTGAAGCAGCTTCGAGAAGTGACAGAAAAGGACATGAAGAAGCACTATGAATTTGAAGAATGTATTGTGTGACGAAGAATCTTACGACAGTGACGGTACAGACCTTCTCTTAGAGCTGCGGGTGCTCCGAGAACTCATCCTTAGAGAAACAAGAACTGCTCTTTAAGCCTTTCAGTTTCTTAAGTCAATGTTCTTCAAACTTTTTTTCCCACGACCCAGTGCAATAATATCACATACCCTCACGACCCTATTCCTGTGTTTAGTTTAAAAAAGTCTGACATGGAATCTAAAACAAAATAACAGGTAAGCTAATTTAAAGCTTTTAACTCATTAGAGTCAGGACGTACTGCATTAATTTAAGGAGGTTCTTTATATTAATCAAATATACAACAAATAAAACAAATCAATTTAAAATTTACCTGCTCAGTGTGACTGGTGGGCCTGCCTGTTGCTTGTTATTTTGGCCCAATCTGGTTCACACGATGATAGTGCTACATACATATCGGCTGCACTGTTGAGTCGGTTTCTCTCTTTGGTTTTTAACCTTGTCAGAGTGGAAAACCCAGCTTCACACATGTAACTTGTAAAATGATCTTTTACCCAGTGCTTTTCCTTTAAATCTTCAAACTTCTCTTCCGGAAAATAATGATCAAACCTGGCAGACAAAGCAGAGAGATGTAACCGTATAGCACCTTTCATTTTGTTCAAACCTTCTTCAGTGATGAATTTTTCTTCAATGTGTTGCAACAGAGTTGGGAACATGTAGTAGTTCGGGTGTTCAACTTGAAGTCTGGCTTGCCACAGTAGTAATGATTTTTTAAATGTTTTGATTTCTTCAGTGTCGAAACAAATCATTTTCTTTTCCTTGTAGCTTTAAATTAAGTTCATTTAGACATGAAAAAATGTCTGCTAAATATAACAGCTTCATTATCCAATTGTCATTACAAAACAAATCTGCCAAATCAGATTTTTTTTCCAGAAGAAAAAAATGAATCTTCATCCTTAGCTCATAAACCTTTGTTATGACTCTGCCCCGTGAAAGCCACCGAACTTCAGTGTGATACAGTAAGTGGGAATGATCAGCCCCCATTTCTAAGCACAGCACTTCAAACAGCCGAGTGTTCAGTGAGCTTCCTTTAATGATATTAATCACTTTAATTACGTCCTTCAGAACTACACTAAAACTATCAGGAATATCCTTGGAAGCTAAAGCTTCACGGTCAATAAAACAGTGATTCCAAGCATCTGATATTTTTCTCACAACACCACTATGTCTTCCAGTCATATTTGCTGCACCATCATTTGTAATTCCTTTGCAATTGGCCCAGTCCAATCTGTATTTTCCAACTACACAATCTTGCACCACTGTGTATATGTCTGGCCCTGTTGCGTTTGTTGGTAAAGTCAAACAACAAGTAAGTCTTCAAAAAATTCCCCTTTCCACACGTATCTCACATAAACCAATAGTGTTTCACAATTAGAAATAACAGTGCTCTCATCAAGTTGGATAGCAGATTCTCCAGCAGATTGTAAACGTGAAACCAGCTGGAATTCTAAATCCTCTGCAATAGTAGATATCTTCTGAGACACTGGGGTATCACTGAGAGGTACACTTTTCAACGTTTCTGCAAATTTATTACCGTAAACTGTACTCACCATATCCAAAGTGGCTGGGAGAAGAAATTTTTCAGCAACTGTATAGGGCAGTTTCTCTTTTGCAATGCGATATGCAACTAAATATGATGCCAGCTGTGCTTTATCATTAAGAGTGGTTCATTTAATAAGAACTTGTGCTGATAACTTTAATTCATGATTCCTTCTTTGAAAATATTCAAATGGTTTCTCAACGAGTTCTGCATGGTTTGTTTCTAAGTGTCTTTTTAGTTTTGAAGGTTTCAAACTTTCATTTACAAGAATTTCATTACAAATAACACAATGTGGCTTGGGATCTTTGTTTCCTTTTTCACAGTTGATAAAGCCATACTTCAAAAAATTGTCACTATACTGCCTTGTCCACGATTTAGTTTTCTTCTTGGCAGGGGGTTCATAGGAGGCTGACATGGCAGAGGCCTCTCCCTTGTTACAAACATTTTCTGTTGTAGGCCTGCTTGATTGTGCTTCTTTTTCAGATGCAGATGAGACTGATGACTGAGCATCTGTTTTGCTTTTTCTGATAACAAAACGATCCATTCTTTTCTTGGGGTGGGGTGAAAATGTCCCGACTAAAGTGATAGCAATATACTCTCACGCCTACAGCATAAACACAATTGAGAGACTTCCTGCCTGGACACGTTCGGGTCGTGTGAGGCGGTGAGCGACTCATGAGAACACACATACGCACACACTCGCTCTCTCTCTCTCTCTCTCTCTCTCTCTCTTTGAGATGCATTTCTTGTTGCCTGATATCATTCTTGTTAACTTAAAAACACTCTTTTTTTCATAAATACCTAATAATCAAAATACATAAATAGCACTAAGTACAATTAATACAGTATAAAAATGATAATTGTAAATAATATTATGCTTAATAAGTACAGTAACTAATATTTAATTGAGTGAACTATTGACAAAAACTTGATATCATGGTGTACTTTGTAAATATACTCTATATATATATATATTTTTTTTTCCTTGCGACCCAGTGAAGAGCATTTCGCGACTCAGTACTGGGTCGCGAACCGTACTTTGAAGAACACTGTCTTAAGTCACTAGACGGTTCTTTCCAGTCAGTGGCTTCAAGGGAGCAAAGATTTTCCAAATTAAAAATAATAAAACCTACCTTACGACAACTATGTCTGAAGAGAGTCTGGGTGGACTCGCCATGCTCTCCATCAAGAAGGAAACCGCATCAACATTAGATTACCAAGATCTCATAACAGAGTTTGCTGCAAGGAAGTCGCGGAAGGCGGATTTTTTAAAGTAGGCGGAGCAACACTGATCGGTTAGTTTTTAAATTCTATAAACTTTTTTTAAGGAGGCCCCGTACCCCTGTGGGGGCCGTCCCCTATATATATATATATATATATTAGGGTGTTTCATACCTATAGGGTAAAATAAAAATGAGCTTGGAGTTTTAATCCACACGTTTCTCCGTATTCTAAAGAACAAGAAAACACGTTTGTGCAAGTTTGAACCAGATCGCGCTGCATTTAGAGGTCCCCAACTTTGACGACTTTTTGTCAGTTCATTTCTCGCCTGCCTGCAGTGAAGACGGTTTTCTTCGTCACTTGAGCGGTTCGTGTTGTATAGCCTATTGGACAACTATGGAGGTAATTATATATGCTACTAATTATCTCATTTTACTGTGGTATTGAAATTTATTATTATTTAATTTCTGTCATTTTACTGTGGTAGTGATATTTATTATTAATATTACATGAAATTAATTAGTCTGTTGCATATTGGACAACTAAGCTGGTGATTATTTATGATACTAATTAATGTAATTTTACTGCGGTATTGAAATTTATTTAATTAATGAATTGTCAAAGAGAACGTAGTGTACACGTATCAGTTTTATAAATAAAGAAAAGCAGTAACTGGGACTCGAACCAGTGTCATAGCCGTTTGGCGGCATGGCTCAAGTCGGCGTACACAGCACGCTATCCACTCCCTAGATGGTGTAGTGGATAGCGTGCTGTGTACGCCGACTTGAGCGATGCCGCCAAACGGCTATGACACTGGTTCGAGTCCCAGTTACTGCTTTTCTTTATTTAATTAATGAAATTAATTACGATGTGAAATTATTTCTGTCGAATTATTTAGTTTGTTTTCTTTTCCAGGTGTCTACCAGAGCGAAAACAGAAGTGTTTCTTATTGGCCAGACGGATGCGAACATCACATCAAGTGGCCTTCCAACTCAGTTGCAAGTACTCAAAAAGTACTTTTACCACCAAAAGGAGCAAAAATTTGGACGTACTAAATGCCTGAACCTGTGCCTGGATGCCTGTCTCATATTTTGGGAGAGAGCGAGAATCCCCATGATGCGTCGAGATTCGGCCTTGAGGAAGATGGAATCCCTTCTCAAGGAATACGACCGGCTTGTGAAGCACAAGTCACATAAAGCAGAGTCCTTCCGAGTGAAGGAGGCGATGTTCAAGGAGGCAATAGCGAAGGAGATCATGGACATTGCTCATTCACAGGCTAAGGAAATGATGAAGAATCAGGAGGACATCCACTTTCTCGACATGCAGCGTGAAGATCCAAATTCCTGCAGCATGGGCCCTGTTGACATGAAGCTTCACTATAAGGAGATTAGGAAAAGGAAGAGGCTGGACAAGATTAAGGAACAACAGGAGAAGGCCAGGAAGGAACAAGGAGCTGCAGAAGATACGGGGGCTTTAGTGATTTCAACTTCGTCAGAGACTGACTCAGATGTCGTTGACCCAACCGTGGAAGTTTTTCAATCCTCCTCCAAGGGAAATACCAAGAAGCGACGAAGGAATCTGATCTCACAGGATGTGACGACTACCTACGATCGGCTGAATATTTCGTACCGCGATTCAGCTATGTCGTACGCTGCAGCGGCTAAATCACTAGGTTTTGACTTGGATGAACTGTCCATTTCTGCCAGTACCATGTACCGCACACGCAAGGCTCTCAGGAAGGTGGCTGCTGAAAGTTATCAATCCGACGAAGTTTGTCCTGGTCAGCCTCTTGTCTTGCATTGGGACGGTAAGCTCCTACCTGACAATGAGCAATGGAAGGAGAGCGTTGACCGGATCGCCGTCCTCGTCTCTGGCGACGGCAAGGAGAAGTTGCTCGGCGTTCCTAAGGTGACGTCCGGAACCGGCGAGAAGATAGCGCGAGTTTGCTTGGATTTGGTCAAGGAACACAGGATGGAAGAGCGCGTGCGGGGACTGTCTTTCGACACGACAGCGTCGAACACCGGGATTCATATCGGGGCCTGCGTCCTGATTGAGAAAGGTCTTGGCAGAGAACTCATGTACTTCCCCTGTCGGCATCACATCTATGAAGTCATCCTCAGCTCCGTCTTCAAGCGTGCATACGGCCCTTCAAGTGGCCCCGATATACCCGTTTTCAAGAGGTTTCAGGCACAATGGAAGTTCATCGACCGGTTGGACGTGCGGCCGTACGATTTTGCTCAAGTCAATGACTCTATGAGGGAACTGAGGGAGAAGTCAGTCCTGCTGGTGAGAGGGATGGTGAGCACGTCGCATCAGCGCGATGACTACAAGGAACTGCTACAGTTGGTTCTCATCTTCCTGGGAGAAGCAAAAGTGGTGGATTTCCCTCTCAGAGCCCCTGGCGCTTACCATCACGCTCGATGGATGGCGATAGCCATCTACTCCTTGAAAGTAATTCTACTGAAGAAGCAGTTCAAGATGTCGAGTCACGAGTTGGAAGCTCTGACAGCCGTAGGTCTCTTCGTGTCCCTCGTCTACATCCGAGGTTGGACTCGTGCTGCAACCTCAAGCAAGGCTGCCGCAGTTGATCTGGAATTTCTGCGTGACGCGGAAGCCTTTGCCATGTCGGGATATTCGTGTGTTAACGCTGCGCAAGAAGCCATGTCTCGACACATATGGTACATCTCTGAGACTCTTATTGCCATGGCGTTCTTCGACGCAGATGTGGCAGATGAAGAAAAGGCTCAGATGGTCGTCAGTTTGGGTAAGCCGCATCGAAAAAGGAACTCAAGCGACCCCAAGGGAAGAACGTCAGGAATCTTGCCTCGAAACACCTGGCGGAGTTCGTGACAGGAAAGACGATGGCTTTCTTCCATGCATTCGACTTGGACACAGAATTCTTGAAAAAGCCAGTTGCCGAGTGGACTGAAGTAGAGGGCTTCAAGCAAGCAGCGGCAACTGTTAACAAAATCTCTGTCGTCAACGATCGGGCCGAAAGAGCCATCGCGCTCACCAAAGAGTTCAACTGTTCTCTGACGAAGAACGAAGAGCAGAAGCAGTATTTGCTCAAAACTGTGATGCAGCATAGGGCGAAATACCCGAATAAAACCAAGAAGGATTTCATGGACAAATGATTCGCAAGAAGTGGTTATGTTTTTTGTATCTTTGTGAAAATGTGTAGTGAAATGGTACTCGTTTGTTGAATAAAAATTCATTGACAGATTTTTGTTTAATTTTTTCCGTTTATGATCTGCCAGAGCATCAAACTGGGGACCCGTAAACTTTAAACTATTGAATTAATACTTCGGTTTATCAGTCTCCTCAGCAAATGGAACAAGGGGATCTATGTGGATTAAAATTTTCCAAACTTTTAATTTATGAAACACCCTAATATATATATATATATATTCTACTTTTTGCTATCTCTTTTCATTCTCTGACGATGTGTACTGCTAAATGCACGAATGGCTTGGGATCACTTTTAATTTTTCTGTGGATTGGCATTATATATATATATATATATATATATATATATATATATATATATATATATATATATATATATATATTATATATATATATATATATATATATATATATACAGGGCGTCCCAAAAAAATGTATACACACTTTAACAGCTGATAGCTCAATTGATGTTTCTTTCTTTCCAAGTTAAACCCATTAGAATTAATAATGGCAGTCAGACTAAGCTTTGAACAAAGGAAATTCATTCTAAAATGCTACTGGAAGTGTGGAAACGCAGTTGAAGTGCAAAGACAGTTTAGGAGGGAGTTTCAAACAGATCCACCAACGCGACTTACCATCACTCGAATTAGAGATGGAATTAGCCGATGGAACTGTTCAGAATGTCCACAAGAAGCGTTCCGGAAGACCACGGACATCGACAAGCCCCACAAAGCAAGAAAGAGTACTGGAAACGTATCACCAAAGTCTAAGAAAATCTGTGCGGCAAGCGAGTCGTGAGGTAGGAATTTCAGAATCGTCTGTCCAACGCATTTTGAAGCGCTGTCAATGGAAAAGTTACATTCCAAGATTAGTCCATGCTATTAATGAAGATGATCCGGACCGAAGAGTGGAGTATTGCGAGTGGTACTTGGCACGATGTGGATGTGGATTGGACGAAGGGGTTTCGTAGAATACCCTCCGCGTTCACCAGACCTCACACCACTAGACTTTTTTTTATGGGGATACTTAAAAGACAAAGTCTACGCTATAAAACCTGCAACAGTCGCTGAATTGAGAGCAGCCATTGAACGAGAATGTACACAAATACCAAACGAAATGTTTCGTGATGTTTGCGATTCCATTGCTTCGCGTTATCAGCAGTGCCTGGACCAGAACGGACGTCAGTTTGAAAACAGGCGTTGACAAAACAATTAAATAATGTCTGTAGATTCTATTACATTTTGAAAATGAAATGTATTTTAATAAACACTGCCTTTATAATTATTTAAAGTGTGTATACATTTTTTTGGGACGCCCTGTATATATACTGCAGATGGGGGCAGAAGGTAACTGCTTGAGCCAACATCATGTCATAAAAAATTCTTAACAAAAATGCATCATTCCGTTGCGCATTGCGAAATCTGGTCCCCACTTGAGCAGTTTGGAAGGGCTGCCTCAATTTTGATTGGTCGATAAAGGCCACATTTGTTGACCCAGTGACTCCCCTCGAGCAAAACTAAATTGTACATCTTCAGAACAAACCAAGTTTCGGATCGATTGGCTCTCCACTTTTTAAAAAATTGGGAGTGTTTGACGTAATAATAATAATAATAATAATAATAATAATAATAATGACGAAAAAGAGGAAGAAAACCACTATTAGCTTTCGATTCGGGAAAGGGGAATGCCTAAAATTAGACACAGTATACTTATCTACAATAGTATTACCGCGCTAAGGTGGACGGAAATTGCAATTGCAAGCTCATATCCGTGGAATAATCCTTCCACCGCCCACTGAAATATGTAGTATCCCACTTTCTACGACATAATCTCTTAGCACACTTCGAGAACTACACCTATATTTTCTTTTAGCTAAAGCTTACCATTGCACCAATATATATATATATATATATATATATATATATATATATATATATATATATATATATATATATAAGCAAACAACCACAAGGAAAAGGAAAAGGAAACACGAAGTCCGAGCGCTTTCGTGATATATTCACATATACCCTAGGTGGCCTAGAGGTTAAGACCCTGGGCTGCTGATGGGGCGTGGTTCGGATTCCAAGCTAAACTGTAGGTCTAAGGTGGAGTGAAAAGCTTGACCTTCGTCAGAATGAACAATTTGGGCGGAAGCTAACCAAAGGTTAACCGAAGGTTTTATATATATATATATATATATATATATATATATATATATATATATATATATATATATATATATATATATATATATATATATATATATTATATTATTTATTTATTACAAAAATCAAGGCGATTCTCACTTATTTTCATTTCATAACTTAAGATGGAGAATGAGCATGAAGATTATTTTTTCGTTCAACCTTTTCAGAGTGATGTCCTTTCAATAAGCTGTTACTTTCTTCTTGTAAGATCTCTCTCTCTCTCTCTCTCTCTCTCTCTCTCTCTCTCTCTCTCTCATTTTTATTGAAAAGCGATCATGTTTGATCTCATTTCCATGCTCTTCATTTGTACATTGTATAACTATATATAAATTTAGTATTTACATCATATTATTATTAATAAAATATTTTATTTATAATAATATTATTTCGAAACTAAACTTTGTCTGTTATTTGTGAAGAACGAATCATTTAGTCTTTATTTAAATATTAATTTTTTCAATACTCTAAATAACTGAATTTATACCCGTAATTTTTTTTAATGCAGAAAGGAGGGGCCAAGGGCGAATGCCCACGAAAACACCCTTCCCCCATAAATATAATCGTTACACGAACAAAATCGACTTTCATGATGCCGACGTTCGACCTTATGCGAGTCGAAACCTAACCTAACCTAACCTAACCTAACTTAACCCAATTGAACCTAACTTGACTTAATTTAAACTAACTTTTTTGGTATCGACATTATGCGTGTCAACAATGTGCGGATCGACATTATGCATATCGACAATGTGCAGATCGACTTTGTTCCGATATGCACAATGTCGACATGCGTAAGGTCGAGCTGCCTAATGTTGATACGCATAAGGTCGATACTAACAAGCTAGTTTAAGTTAGGTCAGGTTAGGTTCAATTGGGTTAGGTTAGGTTACAATAGCGAGTTAGGTTACGCTATGTTAGGTTAGGTCTGGCTAGGTTAGGTTCGGTTCGTTTAGGTTAGGTTAGGTTAGGTTAGTCATTTTCATTGAAAATCTGAAATTCATATACTTGCGTAAGGTCGAACGTCAACAATATGAAATTGGATTTTGTTCCTGTAACGCCTTTGGTGCATCTTCTTAATGCGTTTGAAATAAGTCCGAAAACATAATTTGTTTGAGGAGTAATTTTTGGAAAAATTTTCTCGCATTTATTTCAATCATGTTAAGATGCACAAAACATGTATATATACACGAGGGTAAGTCAAAAAGTATTCGCAATTTGTCTGTCTTTTTTTCCAGAATTGTCTGCACTACTGACTGTTCGCGGCGCTGCAGTCACCGACGCAGAACGTTCAGGGCGGCCGTCCACATCGACCACTAAGTCGACACTCGTTCGACCAATTTTGAACATTTCGATCCATTCGTACACGCTTCGCTGTGGCAAAACTTGATCACCATACTTTACAGATAATCTTCCGTGAATTTCAGCCCCTTTTACGCCCTCAGCCCACAAAAAACGAACGACAGCAAGCTGCTCTTCTTTAATGCTAGTCGAAAGTGGTGCGGCCATGTTTACAGCACGATTACAACTGAACAACTGAGTGTCAAGGGCTCAATCCCACGAAACAGCGATCTGTACGCTCAATGACTGCAGCGCCGCCAACGGTCAGCAGTTTAGGCAATTCTGGAAAAAAGACACAAATTGCGGACTGGTCAAGAAAAGAAACGCAATTAGCTTGCATATGGTGTAAAATTTAAGTTGTTAGTGGTATTATCACAGTTTCAAGATTATGGTTAAATGTTTGTTCAAATCTTTTAAAGCCACTTAGTGCATGTTTTTAAACCTGACTAATCCCGGCTAAGACGCCATTTTGTTACAAACAATAAACAGAGATTAAATTGAATGTATTCTTTATGAAGGCATGCATTTTTTCTTCGACTTCATAGAATACACACTGCCCGTTCAGAAAACCAAACTTTTTCCCGCGATTGAGGCATGCCACGACTCTCAGAGGTCAACAGAGGTCGTGCCTTGGGCATGTTGGATGCAGGCATGTCTGCTGTCCAAGTTGCACAACGAATGCATGTGCATCCCAGCACAATCTCTAGGCTTGTTAGACGGTACAATGCCACAGGAAGTGTTCAGGACCTGCCAAGACGTGGGCGACCTCGTGTGACGACCCAACGCCAGGATCGCCACATTGTACTGCAGCACCTGCGTCATCGGCAGCGGAATGCTCGTCAGATAGCCAGAGAGACACCTGGTATCCACAACAACAGAATTAGTGACCAGACCGTCAGAAACCGACTCCGTAATGCAGGACTCCGATCCCGCAGGCCTTACAGAGGTCCTTTTCTCACTGATGCAAGAAGGCAACGACGCCTGCAATGGGCCTATCAGCACCGTGACTGGACACAAAGAATGTGGAACCAAGTCCTCTTTTCTGACGAGTCTCGCTTCAGACTGTCCAATTCTGATGGCCGTGTCAGGGTATACAGACGAGCAGGGGAGCGATACTCAGATGCTGCAGTAGTGGAGCATGACTGGGGAGGACCAAGTGTCATGGTTTGGGCAGGAATTGCCTTTGCTTCAAGAACTGAGCTGGTGGTTATTGATGGCGCTCTGACTGCCCAGCGCTACAGGGATGAGATTCTTCACCCACATGTTCTTCCATTCATGAGGCAACATCCAGAATTGGTGCTCCTGCAACAGGACAATGCCAGACCTCATGCAGCCAGGATAGTGCAGGCGTACCTGCAGGGACAACAGGTGCAGACCTTACCATGGCCAGCCTTCAGCCCAGACATGTTCACCGATAGAGCACGCATGGGATGAACTTGAACGGCGAGTTCGCAGACGTCAGCATCAGCCGCAGAACATCAGGGAACTGACCAATGCAATTATTGAAGAGTGGAGGGCCATCCCTGTTGCTTTCCTGCAGAGACTGTTGAGGTCGATGAGGGCCAGACTCCAAGCCTGCATTGTGGCTAGGGGTGGCCATACGCGTTATTGACTGTTTGTTATGTTAAAGAATCATTTACTATATACTGAGTCCTCATGTTTATTAATAAATCTCAAAAATTGCGTTTCTTTTTTTGACCAGTATACATATATATTAAGTAATAGCATTTTATTAAAGAACAGCATATTGAGATTCACAATCCACGTTTTGATATTTCAGCTTCAAGTGTACACCGAGAGAGAGAGAGAGAGAGAGAGAGAGAGAGAGAGAGAGAGAGAGAGAGAGTTTAAGATAAGTGAATTCCTTATATATGAAAGGGACTTGGGCTCGGGTAATTGAGGCATGTCTTGTGATGGCTCTCCTAATCGCGGGATTAAATCTATTGTTTCCTTTTGATAAGAAGGAACTTGGAAGAGTTTAATTTAAAGTAGACTCAACCATTCATCTTTCGATGTAATTATTTGAATTAAAAACTATTTTGCTTTCAAACCAATTAACTGAGTGATTATTATTATGTTGAATATGTTTATAAATTGGACTGAATTCTTAGCAAACCTAACAGCTTTCTCGTGTTCCTCCTTCATTCGCTTTTCCAGAATGTTTCCCTGTTTGAACCTGTCTAGTTTTTCTCACAATTATATCGGAAAAATAGAGAGAAATTTGCAAAATCACTTGAAAGAGCGCAAGAAAGAGGTTTGCTGTCGATTCCACTACAGCTTTTAAGTATATCCAACATAATAATAATCACTGAATGAATTGGTTTGAAAGCAAGATTGATTGTTTTTAATTCAAATAATTACATCAAAAGATTAATAGTTCAGTTTGCTTTAATTGAAACTCTCCCAAACTTCAACCTATAATAAGAAACCATAGATTTAATCCAGTGATTAGAAAAGCCATAACAAGCCACGCCCCAATTACCTGAGCCCCGACCTGTTTAGTATTTAAGGATTTCACTTATCTTAAACTCTTTCATTCTACAAATGAAAGATGATATATGAACTAACAAAATTTGCACTGTGAATCTTAAGAAATTATTTTCTAAAAAAGTGCTTTTACTTTTACTTAATTAAAAAGTGTTTATTACGATATCATCCACCCCCACCCATATATATATATATATACACACACACACACACACACCAAAGTGATTTTTGCTGTGGAAACCTTAGTCGAATAAGGAACAAGAAGATTAGTTCATATGCAAAGATTTAATAATTAAAGCTTTCGACATAGTCTAGTGTCATTTTCAGTGCCAAAATGAGAGATACATTCAATTAATAACTAACTATGAATTTAAAACAATCTTAAATATTAACACAAATACCACAAACAAAATTAAAACTCATAAAATTATAAAGTTAATACAATTAAAACATAAAATATTATAAAAGATACCCATAAAAGGGTTTTACATTTAAGATGAGAATAAATTTAAGCAAAAACATTATAAAATAATTTAGGAGAACATTATGGAAAAGTTTAAAAATGTAAAATATTAAAATCTACAAAACCTTAAAAGAAACAGATCAGGTACAAGTTACTCGATCACAGACGCAGCAGAGAATGAGAGATGAGAAGGGTTGATACAATTTGTTGAAGAATGCTAATATAGTTGACTGGTAGGTAACGAATTTTTTTATTGAAAGATATTGAGGTTATGAAATGGGGTATGATGATTTATATCTGGTTTATGTTTGGAAGTGAGTATTGTTTCTAAGAGGGGTAGATCGTGTTTATTAGCTTTAGCAGTTATTGAAAAGTTATTAGATCTAATTGGGTGATCTAACTGATGGGAGTGGAAACATATATGCGATTGGGAGGGATTTGTAAGTTTATTTTTAGTGCGACTACTAAAGCCCTCGTTTTCATCGATACGAACTTTTCCTTTTTAACGCAAGACCTTCAGGTCCACAATAGGAAAGTTTAAGATATACAACCTTCTTCCGTACTGTAGTCACGACGATTTTAGTTTTATTAGAAAATTTTAAGTTGATGAATCTTTTTATTACACCGTCAATAAGTTTGGAAGAGAAACCATTATTCAGTAAAATCTTTTTAAGGAATTCCAATTGGGTATGAAGGAGATGGTAGTTGGAACAAATCTCGTATGAACGTTTTAAGAGAGTAACGATAAGATTACGTTTGTACTTAAATGGCGCGAAACTGTCAAATTTCAATCCCAAGACTGTTCACGAAAAACTGATGTTACGCGTAATATTCATGTCTAAGAATGGTAAAGAATTATCATTTTCAGCTTCAGAAGTGAATTTAATGTTATTATTTTTTAATTTAAGTATTTACGAAAAAGTTCAATATGATCGAGAGATTTAAATAGAACAAAATAATCGTTTACGTAACACCGGAAGAAAATTTATTTAAAGTGCTGGGGACAGTCCTCCAACCACTTTTTCTCATGGTAAGAAAGGAATTATGGGTTTCTTTTATAGTATTTTATATTTAATTGGATTAACTTTATAATTTCATGAGTTTTAATTTTTAATTTTGTTTGTGGCATTTGTGTTAATATTTAAAATTGTTTTAAATTCATAGTTGGTTTTAATTGTGTGGACCCTACTCTCATTTTAGCAGTGAAGATGACATTAGAATATGTCGAAAGATTTGATTACACTGAAAAAGGAGGTTTTTGGTTCCTGAATCAAATAGATGATCCCCATGTAATGTTTTGCGCTGAATCCGAACCTGTTATTAGAATTCTTCTATCACGTATAGATTTTGAGATATGACAGTTTCAGCTATATTGATTAACTGCAATTTCTATAAGCAAATTGCCGTTCGTGAATTACACTAGTTTAGCATTCCTATGAAAATCTATGGATTCTATCTTGCGACTGATGGCATCTTTTCATCAATGAAGTGATGAACACCATTACCTACATACCTTAAGTTATATCAGTGCCCATCAATATCAATATCGAGATCGAGGAGTTGAATGGGAGGTCTATAAGCAACAACAAATTTAAAGCTAATACTACGGGCCCTAACTTCAACACATATCGCATGAATTACTGCCGAAAAATCTATCTTAACCTCGATAGTCATAAGGGAATTTCGAATGTACAACAAAACGCCGCCACCAATCCTGTGTAACCTATCATTAGTAAAAAGTTTAAAACACGCTTTATCAAGTTCCCTCAACAACTCCCGAGTCACGATATTTAACCACGTTTCGGTTATAGCAACATATTGTCGTTCCTGGAATAAATTATCGCCTTCAATTTATTTCTAATACTACGTGAGTTACAATAAGACATTTAAATTATTTTTTACCATGGATCAGCGCTTTAAACTATTTTTCACGTCGGGCCGGCGTTTCCCGGACCCACATCGTTTAAGGAGGGCTTCGACCTATACAACTTTCGAACGTCCTCATCGATTAACCTACCTAGCCTAGCATTCCCTATTTCATTGAAATCACCCCAGCTTTTATAAAAAGGCTAGGATCACTAAATTCTGATCACAGCTTTACGAAGGGTACATTTTCCTGAGCACAAATCTCTTCTAGCTTAGTGTTCAAAAATATTGTTTTTGACGTAATCCTAAGACCTAAACTGTGCCTAGGGGTAATACCTAGAACTAAAGACCAATCTGACCTTGCCTTCGTGGACCTAATTAACCCCACGTATCTCTCCAAAAGGTCAGTTACTCTCGTATCGGGCCTATACGAGTCGTTGCCCCCTACCATTAGGGTGTTTCAATTTTAGGGAGCAAAGTGAAATCTTTAGATTTTCAAAGACTACTAGTGATCAAATGATACATTTTTATGTGCTAAATCGAACTATGGCTTTAAAATCCAGATTTGACCAATCCCAGCTACTTATATTTGAAGTTGAAGTTTACGAAAAATCAGCAGTTTGCAAATATTTTTTTTATTGTATATAACTACATTTTACATACATTACATACAATTAAAGACATTTTGATTGTATTTCAATATTAAAACTTAGAAATATAGATAGGTTTCTTGAACTTTGCCAAGGATGCCATGTCTGCCTTGCTCTTGTTCCTGGACATGAGCTCCCTACTGGCCACCTGGCCACTGATGTACGCCTCCCTCCTCTCATGTGAGGAAACATGTGCTGCTTCAGTTATCATCCTTACACACCTCTCTACTGACTGTGTGTGTGAGGGCCATGCAGGAACTTCCATTGGTCTATCCAGAAACTCCTTGATTGCAGCAGTGGTGAGGGAGCAGGTCAGAGGAGGCTCAGTCACGCCAGAGTTCCAGTCAATAAGCTCCGAGAGTTTGGTGGCATCTGGGTTGATGTCAGGAGTCTTCCTGGGTCTGACAGTGCAGTCTCCTACCTGTGTGTCCTCATCTTCTTCACTTCTGATTTCCAGTATCCTCTTCACTGCCTCCCTCCTCTCCTCCTCCTCCACCTCACTGCACAGCATGGCCTCGAGCACAGCCTCAGAGCGTGCATACCAGGCTGATCTCTTCACTGTAGGCATCACTATTCCTATCACCTCCTTATTTTGACTTCTGAGCAGCTTCAGCTGGTAGAGTACATGCCTTGGACCCTCCACCCAGCTGTGATTTAACTTGATGTTGAACCAGTTTGGCATGTAGACTCCCATTATGAATTCCACAATTACCCTCAGATTCTTCAGGTTCATACCCTTCAGCCCATGTTTGGAAATCCAAAATCTGCAGAACCTTAGAGCCATGGTGACCCACCTACTGTGGCAGACTGGCCCAATCTCCAGGAGAGCTAGACTCTGAGGTACCTCTCCCGATCTGATGGCAGTGTTGATTCTGTAGCCATATAATTTGTCTGTGCTGAGGTCCTTGACTACCTCCTGACTGAGATGGAGTAGAGGAGGACCAACAGTGATCCTCGTGAAGTTTCGGTTGATCTCCAGCTCAGTGGCAGTGTCTAACATCTTCCCTAGGGGCCCAGACCACTTGTTGTTGCTCAATGTCTTGCCATCCAGTGCAGTCACCAGGTGTCTGAGACTCAGCTCCCCAGTGCGCAAGTCACAGACAATCCACACCAACTTCCTGCTAAGCTTGGCCTCCACATAATGCATTACTCCTCCCTCCCAGCCAGTATTCACATTAGTACTGTCACCTCCTATGGCCAAAAGGGTTTGGTCTGCTCCTCTCTCTCTTTGCCAGTTCACCAAATGATCAGCAATGACCTCAGCATGACTTCTCTCCTCTGCAGCTTCCTCTGGTTCATTGCACACTGTGTAGTGTTCTTCCTTAGTGAGGCCAGGAAACTGTCTGCCACTGCCCTCAGCTTCCATCATCACTTTGGTGTCATCTCTTTTCCCATCAAAAAAGATACAGGTGATGCCATTTTCCCTAATCTCTTCATCAAACTTCTTGACCAGCTCCTTAGTCAGTCTCTCCTGAGCCCTCCTCACCTTGTTGTGGTCAATCACCAGTGCTGTGTCAAACTCTGTGATAAGACCAGCATCAATCCAGGCAGCAGTGGCAATCTCTGCAGTCTCTCTCAGCCCAGTGTGATGGCTCAAGCTAGCCAGAGCTACGTTGGTGATATCTTCAGTGTTGTAAAGGGTGTCAGGAAATGATTGCCCCCCCCCCTGTACAGAAGAAACTGAAAGGAATAGAAAAAAAAAGACAAAACCACGCGAAAGAGCGTTTAATTTTGAATAAAAAAAAACTTGTTTTAATATCGGGTGTTGCCCCCATTTGCAGCTCTGACGGCCATTAATCGACGGGGGTATGATCCCAGAAGTGTCTCAAAGAGATCGGTATCATGACTCATTTCTTCAAGGACTTCGTTGATCTTTGCAGTCATAATTTCTGTTGAATACCGATTCTGAATGGGTTGTTCCAGCATTAAGGACTCCACCCGATCCTTCATGATGGATCCGACATGTTCACAGACATTAAGATCGGGAGAATTGCCAGGCCATTCATTATTTCCGAAAAAATCAATGTTATTGTCCTTAAGCAGTTGTTGAGTCGCAAGTGCTTTCATACAGGGGGCTTTGTCGTGAAGAAAGGTTGCCTGTTCAACATCCAAAACACACTCGGGGTCTTTCAAAAACGGAATTACATGTTGGGCTAAAATTACATTTCGAAAATAAGGCCCATCCCAACTGGTTCCTCTTGGTTTGATAACCCAGATGAGCTTCCGAATAGAGAACATAATGAAAATACCCACACATGCTGGATTTTTTACTATTTCTCGATACTTCTGGTCGTCTGGGACTTCATCAGGAGTTGTTGCCCAAACCCGATCATTCTGAAAATTTGGTTTTCTGGAGACATAAACGAAGAATTCATCGCTGACAACCAAGTGAAGGAAATCGTCTTCCGTCCATTCCTCAAGATAATCACAAAACCATAGCCGATCTTCAATATTAAGATCACTCTTCCGTGGCTTAACTATTTTATGCCAAGCACTCAAGCCTTGGCGAACTCGAAATTGATGCACAAGTTGCCGATTGACTATCTTACCACGACGGATAAGTATCTCTTTCGCTACCTCAGAGCAGCTCTTCTTCGGCGCCGTGATGCAGCAAGCACAATGTCTTTCGATTCTTGAGATAATTTCTCCGGTCTTCCTCCTCGAAATTCTGTTTCACAATCTTCAGGATTCTTATTCCAATTCCTTTTGACAAAGTCTTCTGATCTTTTTAATCTCTCAGCCACCCAGTGTCGAGTTATGAAAGTTGCACCAGCTTCCTTTGCTTCACGAAATGTGACAGCTCGAATGCGGTCAAGAACTCGCTTTTTCTCTGAATCGTTCAAAATAGATGATGCCATGGTTTCTGTGGGGAAAAAATGGTAAGAATTAAAATCACAGGAATAGAATATAATGGTTTTTATTCAGATTTTAACGCTCTTTCAAATGGTCTCGCCGGTTTTTATCTATCTCTTCTAGTTTTTGCTCTACAGGGGGGGGGGCAATCATTTCCTGACACCCGTATTTCTTCTTCTTAGCCAGAGGCAAGGAAGAAGTTGTCGCAGCCTCTGGTATGAAGTCTTCGTCCTCCTCTTTCCTCCCTGCCTCCTCCAGTATATCTCCAGTCTCCTCCAACTCCATCTCCAGCAGTGACTCCTCCCTCAACTCCTCTTCTTTCTTGGCTGACTCCGCTGCCTTCCTCCTCCTCTTCTCCTCGGCCTTCCTTCTCTGCTCCTGTCTCTGCAGCACTGCTTCCTGTCTCCTGGTCTCAGGGTGATCAGCTAGACCCATCTGGTGTGCACTGGTATCTTCTGCTCGCTCCTACAGCTGCAGTCAATGTGAACCTTACTGTTGCAGACAGGGTTGCACCCAAGCTCACTGCGGCTCCTGATCACACAGTGACAGGTCAGGATGTCCACCAATTTGTCCAGTTTCATCATGAACCTATCTTTGACCTCTAGCTTCATGTTGCAAATGGACACCTTCACTGCCTCATCCCACAGTGCCTTCACTTTAGCCCTGATCCTGACCTCAGTGTTGATTACAGGTCTTGTGAATAGAGCGTAGGCCTTTCTCCACTGGGCCAGTAGCCCTGGAACAATGCCGTTGTTAATCAGGTCATTAACTGGGTAATTCCTCCTGTCTTCCTCACTCATCTCTCTCCTCAACAAACCATACCTCAGCAGATCTCTGGCTGTGGGCAGCTCAGCAGGGGGAAGTTCCCTCCCAGTCCCCACTAAATGACTTAGGTGACAACTTGATTTGCTTCGGGTTCTTATTTCTTTCTGACTCATCCTGTGGACCTGTGAACAAAAGAAATGTCATTGAAATTTGGATAGACCTACTGATTATGATTACATAAAATTAAGTTAATTGAAATTCTTAATATCTTCCTAAAGCTCAGATAAAAGGTTGTGTTGTTATAGGTACAAGACTTAATTATTCAAAGTAATGACAATTTCATATATCTATCATATCAAAATATACAGAAAGTTTGGGTCACACATAACATTTCGAATAATTTGAATTACACAATATTTACATTACGAAGTAATCAAAATTGTCAAAAAGGAAGGAAAACACACGCATTCACAATCAAAACTCCAGCATTATTCTGCTTTCAAACCAATTACTTGAGTGATTATGTTGAATAGCTTAAAAACTGCAGTGAATTTGTAATAACAACTTTCTTGTACTCTTTCAAGCGCTTTTCCGAAATATATATATTAGGGTGGTGTGAAAAATACTTTTTTTAGAATTCAGTTTTGTAGAGGCACCCAAAGTTAATCTGTGGTACAATTAAGAAATCTGTAAAATATTAGCTACCTGCGACATTAACTTCACCAGCCCCAAGGAGGTCAAAGATTTTGCCTTTCAGGTCCACCAAAAAATTAAGGAAAAATTCAAAGATTTAAGTGTATCTTCCGTTATGTTTATGCCAGGAAGATCATTTTTATTTCGTTTGATTTATCTATTTATGTTCTTTAACTTTACTCTTATACACTCTTTTCTCATTCCTCATAGAAATTTGGAAAATTTGGTATTTCATGAAAAATACTAACAAAAAATTGGAGTTTTTATTGCTTTCATTGATTGGTTGATGTTAAGCGTCATTCAGTGATTCAGTTTTCTATTAGAAGCTCATAAAATAGCTGATGGCTTTAAATATATTAGTTTATTGGAGCAGCTCTCCGCTAATTTAAGCTAGATACGAGTCATGCATATCTCGGCTTAAATTACTCTAACCCTAACCCACCCATCACAATAATTTAGAAAGCTTCTTTTTCAGTTTTGTATCTCTCTTGGTTTCAAATGATTTCATTATTGCTTAAGATGCAATTTTGGTTTTAACGTAGCCATCTCTCCTTTCACTTCCATAAACTGTTCTTGCCGCTTCTGTTACAAGTTTGATACTCCTTTCTACTGCTTGTGCATGACAAGGGAAGTGAAAGAGTTTTAATTTTTCTTCGCTAGTGTTCTCAGCCAATGATGTCAACTCCTCTTTCGTTAAGTGTTTTGTCAATGGTAGCTCAAGCCTGATAGGATTATCTGTCCAAAATATAATATCAGTGTAGTGAAGTGCATATTTAGCTTCGGTACACTGAACTCGCGAATGCTTTTCATTTTTTCAGCTTTCGTCCGTTTCGCTGGAACTTGACGAAACAGTTGCAGCAGTATCAAATTCTTTCATTCCTTTCGAAATCCGTGCTGTATATTCCTCATACTTTTGTGTAGCCTTTTTCTTTTTATCCATCTTTTTGGTGACCACTTTATCTACGGATCTAATCATCATTTTTCGAGACGTTCGTTGGTCATTAAGGAAGTCTTCACATTTACAAGAAGCTATATCAAAGAGCTTCAGTGAGTCAAGTTTAAGTATGTGAAGCAATGTTTGATAGGATGCTTGGTCTTTCCGCCCTTTGAATTGTTTCAAGACATTTTGATATTTTTCGTGCAAACCTTCGATGCGCTGCGTTATTATGGTCTTATGATGGCTAGTTGGAATAGAAGCACGATCCCATAAAGTCTTTACTTTTTGGGCAACGACTGTAGCAACATCATAAATTTTTGGATTACCTTCTCTTAACTTAATTCTTTCCTGTCTAACATAAAGGAAACACTGAAGTATATCTTCGGATGAAGGCAAATAAATCAGTGGAAGATCCTTTGGTGGTCCAAAGATTGGATTCAGCTGTTGAGTATTCCTTGTCTTCCTTTTTGCTGATTCATTCGGGACCATGGAAGCCATCCCTAATTTTGCTTTGTGCGTCGGAATAGAATTAGACAATATTAGTGACTGTAAATGTTTTTAGCGAATCAGATTCAATATAAAAATTTATCGAAGCAATCAAATAATCTGAAAAAGAGATATAAATTATAATGTAATATTGTATAAATAACAAACCCTAAATAATATAATTATGAAGTAATTTAAATATGTGAAAATCTAAACAAATGAAAACCTTAAAATGGTGCTAAAGCATCTACTAAAGTTGAGAAACTCAACGAAAGATAAAAATTCATATTTTTTGTTTGTATTTTTCTTGAAATACCAAATTTTTCAAATTTCTGTGAAGAATGGGAGAAAAGTGTATGAGGGAAAAGTTAAAGAACATATGTAGACAAATCAAACGAAATAAAAATGATATTCCTAGCATAAACATAACGGAAGATGCACTTAAATCTTTGAATTTTTCCTTAATTTTTGGAGGGACCCGAAAGGCAAAATCTTTGACCTCCTTGGGGCCGGTGAAGTTGATGTCGCAGGTAGCGAATATTTTACAGATTTCTTATTGGTACCACCGACTAACTTTTGGATGCCCCTACAAAACTGAATTCTAAAAAAAGTATTTTTCACTCCACCCTAATACACTGAGCGGCAGAAAAACCGGCCCACTTGGAATATCGCGAAAAATAAAAAAGTGGGCAAGCTTCTGTTTATAAAAGTTCTAAAATCCGAGAAGTTAGTCTATGAGGACATTAAAAAATCTTCAAACACCTGCTTAATACAATTTATTATCAAAAAATACTGTACAAAAAATTGTAGCTCCAAAAACAAAGACTTCGACAAAAACAAAAAATTAAAAAACAATAAAACAACAAAAACAACAACTTGTGACCCAGGGTTAATCAGAGGTGTTGCCTCCCCTAGCTTGAATGACTGCAGCCATTCGTCGATTTATCCCATGAATGAGATCGGCGATCACATCCTGTGGGATTCCCTCCCACTCTTCAGTTAAAGCTTGTTGTAGCTCCTGTAGAGTGTTAGAGGCTGCTAGACGAGTCCTAAGACACCGTCCCATCGTGTCCCAGAGATGTTCTATGGGGTTCAGGTCCGGACTTCGGGAGGACCACTCGACTCGACGAATTCCAGCTTCGTTAAGGAAATCGCTAACGGCTCTTGCCTCATCGGGTCTAGCGTTATCGTGCTGTAGAAGGAAGTCTTCGCCAACAAAAGGAGCAAAAGGGACCACATGCTCCAGCAAGATCTCTTCCACGTATCATGCTGACGTCAATGACCCACCACCCCAACGACGAGCTCTGTGCGCGAGTTTGAAGTGATACCACCCCAGACCATGACTGAGCCTCCCCCAAAAGCAACCCTCTCAGTAAAAGTGCACGAGGTGAATCTTTCTCCTGTTCTTCTCCACACTCTTTCCCGTCCATTGGATGTTCGAAGATTAAATATTGATTCGTCCGTGAACAATACTCGTCCTCATTGGACCATAGTCCAATTGACATGCTCACGAGCGAAAGCAAGACGAGCATTACGGTGGTGTGGGAGCAATTCCGGGCACATTGGTGGACGTCTAGCATGTAAGCCACTTTCCATAAGTCTCCTTCTAACGGCTCGCTCCGATACACTGACGTCTCGAGAATTTTCCAGCTCATTACAGACGTTTGTGACAGTCAAGTGACGATCACGCAAAACACTCAAGACGATGAAACGATCGTCACGGGCAGATGTGCAGCGCGATCTTCCAGATCCTGGTCTTCTGGTGTACTCTCCTGTCTCCACATAACGTTGGTAGACACGTCGAACCGTTGTTCTTGGAATTTCTAGCGCATCGGCGACGTAACGATGACCATGTTCAATTAGGGCGACGACTCTTGCGACGTTCACGGCACTCAAATTCATTGTAAATGTCCAATTCTGAAACCCAAAAGAATTATAAGTCTATCTGTTACTAAACGCAAATGCCTACTCCCACTAGCGGAAGAAATAGTGGCACTAACAGTCTAAGAGCAACTGAATGTCAGACTGTTGAATTCTTAAAAACAGTCGAAAATTCGTTACAGCTAGTGTGTTCGCAGCTGACGTTGTTTTGTCTCGTTTCTTCCGAAAAGTTGTCACTTCAAATCGTTTTTTTAAGTGTATATATATATATATATATATATATTAAACATTCGAAGAAAACGCTTTGATGAGCTCGTCAGTACATGTATAGTTCATTGTGATAGTTTGTTTTCGTACATCATCGCTCGCTGAACTTGTCTATAGTACGCTTATCTCGCTAATTTTCAATTTCAAAAGCATTCCATGTAGGCAAACATGCGCTGAAAATTCATTGACATATTCTGGAATTTTCATGTTATCTGATTTCCCCCACATTTACCATGATACAATGTAGAAGGATTGTAAAGGATGAGTGTAAAAGGTAACCATTTTTAAGCAGTGACAACTTCTGTTCAAGTGTGGGCAGAAAATTAGCTTCCATGTCATTCAAAAAATGGTTTTGTGCCATTAATTAATTTACCTGTTTCACGAAAGGTTTGATTAAGGATTTCTTTGATTTTGCGCAAACTTTTCTTGCACTAACACCACACTTTCCAGAGTGATCGTCTTTCATTTTTCGTTGTATCTTTAACCGAAGAGGTTGCCATCAACTTCTCGTAGCTGTTTCCTATTGTCTGAAGATAAAAATGTTGGCTAACCGCCTATTTTTATCTTCCATCATCTCCGAACCTCCAACATATATCTCTAAATCTATACCTCTATAGTTACCACTTTAATGCGTAAATGTTGGCACTATAATAATAAAGATGATGATAATTGTTAATTGATTATTAATGATTGATTGTTAATGCTAAGGCTGGAGGTCACCAGATCTTTGCAGATCAAATTATATTATTAATTAGGTTGATTGATAGAATAAGTTTTCTTCCTTTATTAAACAAAATAAATGATTTCTGAATGATGCAAAATGTAAGTTCGTTGTTTACAGTCGAAATAATGTGTACACTTGAATTATGACTTCAATATAATAATGACTTGATATTAATAACGCGCGAGGTAGTCGATTCGAGGTTCGATGGTGGCTTGGAATGCTTGAGGTAGTCCTTGTAACGAGGTTGAAGTGTAAAGTAAAACATAAGGACGTGCCTTGAGTGGATCCTCGCGATGTGACGTCATCTTAGTCGTGCTTGCTCGACGTCATCTTGGTCGTGTTTGTGTTGATGGAACATCGCTAAAGTATTTGAAAACGTCTCTGCTACTACGGGGCTCCAATAAACTTTAGCCCCCCCCGCCCATGGCCTAAACAATTAGAGGTACAGTAAAACTAAACATACCTTGCAAAAGAGAATTTAATCCTGCATTTAATGAGAAACAATTAAAACTTGGTTTTCCCGCCATTGGCTTCCAAGACAGCCTGAATTCGCTTTGGGTAGCTTGCCAAAAGTGACGTGAATAGATCTTGATCGTTACGCAAATTTGCTAAAACAGTTTCAATGTGTTGCGTCGTTGTATCCTTCGAAAATCGATTTGCTGCAGGTTCTTGAAACAAGAGCCATTCAACCTTGTCCTTTATAACTGATCCAATGTGTTCACAGACGTTCAGGTCAGAAGAATTTCCTGGCCATTCTTCATTTCCAAAGAAATCTATCTCATGGTTCCGCAACAACTGTTGAGTGGCTAATGCCTTAAAGCAGGGGGCCTTATCGTGCAGAAGTGTGACCTGATCGACATCCATAACATTGTTTGGGTTTCTTAGAAAAGGAATGACATGCTGGGATAGAATAATATCACGAAAATACTGTCCATCCCAACTCTGACCATATGGCTTCAGCACCCACATGAGCTTCTTTGCAGTGAACAAAACAAACACACCAACACAGTCTGAATTTTTAATAATTCGCGATAATGTTCATAGAGTGGCAAATTTGGGCGCCCAGATTTGGTTGTATCCATTTCACATTCATCCAAAGTTTTATTCCAATTTCTTTTGACGAAGTCCTCACTTGTTCGCAAGTTTTTGGCAACCCATGAACGTGTTATAAAGGTGGCTCCAGCATCACGAGCTTCTCGAAATGTTATTGCTCGTATGCGATCTATCACACGTTGCCTCTCCGAATCACCAATTAATTGAGAAGCCATTATATTATCACTTTATCAGCTAAAGTAATTTTAATAGCTGCAATAAATAAAGAATTTTATATATTTTTATAATCACTAAAAACTATTTCGATATAAGTAAACATGTAAGCTGCAAATGGGGGCCTAAGGTTTTTTTGAACCCCTTACACCTCTAAACAACTTGTTCGCCATGTTTGGTCAAAATGGAGTATATTTTTATTTAATTTGAAAGAAAACTAAGTAAATCGAATATGGTATAAAATTATCTTAATTTTAAGTTAATATTTTCTTTATATTTGAACACGAGTTATCACCCTTTAAAAGTGGGAACTTACTTTCCAGTCAACTTGGGAGAAAAACTAAAACTACCTCACCGAAACAGTATAAAAATCTACAATTTACTGCTATCAATCTCAATAAAAAGGAATTGATTTTATAATAGGATATAAATTATCTTTTCTAAAAATTGAATGTGCGCATGACTTTCAATATACTCGAAAAGTGTCAGGTTATTTTTGGCTTATACTAAAACTGAACACAATTGCCACAAAAATGTTTTGAACATTAAAGAGGAAAATTTAATTGTGAGTTACGTTTTTATATCGATTCTCATTTTGAACGAGAGTAACATAAACAAACTGGAATTTTTTGACATCCACATTCGATCTTAAGCATGGTGATTTATTCCATTTTGACATCATGCCCATTCATGCATTTATTATAAATGTACATAAATATGAACATTTGGTGCTCTTCCAATATGTGCTCTACCTTAAAATTTACATCCCAATACGTGATCTACCTTAGATTATTCGGATTAGCAGCAGGTACGTTAGTTAGCCTTATAAGGCTAACTAACGAAAATATCACGACTTAACCTAACCAATCGTCAAGGGCGTATAGTTGACCTAACGATTGGTTAGGTTAAGTCATGATATTTTCGTTAGTTAGCCTTATAAGGCTAGTTTCACGGTAGAGCACGTATTGGAATATGGTAGATCACAGTTTCGCGGTAGAGCACATATTGGAAGAGCACCGAACATTTTTCAATACTTTACCTGAAAGTGTGTAACGTTCAAATACATTTAAAATTTGAAGTGAAAATGATTAACCGAACCTAACTTAAATTAAAGTAACTTAATATGAATTAAATAGACCCGCATAAAATCGAACTGTTCGACCTTACGCACGTTTGGAAATTTTGCGTTCGATCTTACGCAAGTTGACTTTATGCAGTTCGAGGCTATGCAGTTCGCGCTTGTTCCCTACACCATTCCGCTACCCTCATAAGCACCCAAACTCCACTTTTACGAAAGAAAAGACCCGACTAGTGTCTAATGCGGGAAACGTTTCCGAACGTCTGAAACGTAATCGTTATGATGCGAAAGTAACGGAAGGATGTGGATTCGAATCTTTTATTCGATTATCTTCCAACAAGAATTAAGTAAAAAAATTCCTCCCAACGGATTGGAACATCATTAATATACAGGAAGGAAAATGAAAATAATCTAACATCCAGCCCTCATTTCCCCATCTTGTCGGGGTGAGTGTGCCCCCAGAGGCATCTAAGCCCTAGCATTGACAGGGTAAGAAACCGACTCAAACCAACCCGTTGCTAGCGGCTGGGAACGAACTAGAGCGTTACTGCCCAGAGTTCAACACCTAAACCAATGAACTACCGATAAAAAAAATACTGAAAACAAACTTTGCGTTTTTCTTTAAGTTAAATATCAGGTCGTGTACGAATACTGTAATTTTCAACATCGACACAAAAATTGTTGAAGAAAGAAAAACAAAAATTGGGAACTAAATTTCGAATTGGATTAATTACTGAATAAAAAGTCTTTTCATATTTATAACTCAATTTACCTTTTAAGTAAAAAAAGAAGCCCGAATAAGTACTTTTTGGGGGCTAATTTCTGGGAAAATTTAAATTAAGTGGCGTTAATTTTTTCTCGCACTAATAATTACCTGTTAATTTATGTAATTATCCTGATTAAAAGAAATGTACCAAATCACAATGCATAAAAAAAATTTAGGATGGAGGTTTTTCTAATCTTTTGAGCGTAAATTGGTCTAAATTTTAAGCTACATAATTTTACTTAAAAAAGTATATATATATATATATATATATATATATATATATATATATATATATATATATATATATACACATACATATGGTATATATACGATCGAAAATGAAACCTAGCATTACGAAAAGTATATTCCATAAGAAAATAATGATATTAAAGAGAGTTTGGATCAAGTAAAGATAAGCACCCCCAGCATTCTTTAATTAGCTTATAAGGCTAACTAACGAAAGTATCACGACCTAACCTAACCAATCGTCAAGGGCGTACAGTTGACTTAACGATTGGTTAGGTTAGGTCGTGATATTTTCGTTACTTAGCCTTATAAGGCTAATTAAAGAAGGCTGGGCGTGCTTAACTTTACTTGATCCGAGAGTTTTCATAGTTTTATAAAATTAACATTAAAAAAATTATGAAAAGCTAAATTTAAAAAAAGTAAAGACAACATGATAACTATTTGATAACTGTGAACCAAATAATGTACAGGCTCTTTTCAATAAAATCTCTCTCTCTCTCTCTCTCTCTCTCTCTCTCTCTAAATAGTAGGGCAATAGATATAGTAGTAGGGCAATAGATAGGGCAATAGACTTTCAAAAAGCCTTTGACAAAGTCCTTCACGCGAGATTGATGGCTAAAATCAGAGGACTAGGAATCACCAGGCTCGTTTCCAACTGGATTGAGGATTGGTTACAAGATAGAAAGCAGAGAGTGGTAATAAATGGAGTGGCTTCGGAGTGGGCGCCCGTCACCAGTGGTGTCCCACAGGGTTCCGTTCTGGGTCCTTTACTTTTTATCATATATATTAATGATATAGACGTCGGGCTTCTAATTACTAGGGGCACTCAATATATTTTGACCCACCCTTTTTTCTTAGCTAAATAATAGGCCATGGGGCGAAATGTCTTCTGGGCCATAAGTTTGAACTTTGCGCTTCACATAACCGAATTTTTCCAGTTTGAACCTCCCCTCCTTGTATAAAACCGCTTTTAAACGCCTTTGTATAAAATTGATGGTTAACAAAGTTTCGAAAATGGCGTCTGACAGTGATGTGCGTCGTAAACAGAGAGCTGTTATCGAGTTCTTAACCGCAGAGGAGGAAACAGTTGGAAATAGCCACAAACGAGTACAAAACGTTTACGGAGATGCTGTTGTTGATCGAAGTACAGTTAGACGCTAGTCTAAACGTGTGAGATCATCGGAGAGAGGGAGAGTCAGCCTCGATGATGAGTCACGCAGCGGTTGCCCGGCATCGGCTGTGACATCTCATAATGTGCAACGTGCTAACAGCATCATTCGATCAAATCGGCGCGTCACATACAAGGAGCTATCACTGGAGCTAGGAATTAATGAAGGAAGTGTGAATACGATAATTCAGCAACTGGGATACTCAAAAGTGTGTTCACGGTTTGTTCCTCGCCAAGTGACTGAAGATCTTAAAGCCCAACGAAAAGAAATTGCTTCTGAGTCGTTGGTTCGATACGAGACAGAAGGGGATGACTTCCTTTCACGAATTGTGACTGGGGATGAGACTTGGGTACACCACTTTGAACCTGAAACAAAACGCCAATCCATGGAGTGGCATCACGCAGACTCCCCACGCAAGAAAAAGCTCAAAATAGCTCCCTCTGCAGGAAAGGTTATAGCCACCATCTTCTGAGACATGAAAGGGGTGATTCTGGTGGACATTATGAAGAAAGAACAAACAATCAACTTAGAGGCATATATTGCTACCCTACAGAGACTCCAGAGACGTATAAAGCGAGTTCGACTGGAGAGAAAACGAAGACGTCCTTCTTTTGCACGATAACGCAAGACCACACAACAGTTTGCAAACAAGAGAGGCCATCACAAAAATGCGCTTGACTGTGCCACCCCATCCTCCATACAGCCCGGATCTGGCACCTTCAGATTTCCATTTGTTTGGACCAATGAAGGATGCTATTCGTGGAAGAAAGTTTCAAAGTGACGATGAGGTTATTGAGGAGGTTAAGAGGTGGCTCCAGTGGAACCCAGCGGACTTTTACCAGCAGGGAATAAAGGCCATTGTTTCGAGGTGGAGGAAAACCGTAGAAAAGGATGGAGACTATGTGAAAAAATAAAAACTTGTAAAAGAGGTATGTAACTACTTGTGTAAAAAAATTCTGGAACTTACAAGGAAACTTGAAAAAAAAAAAAAAGGTAGGACAAAATATATTGAGTGACCCTCGTACAATCTCCAAATTTGCAGACGATACGAAATTAGGAAGTAGTGTAGGTACTGAGGAGGACGTAAGAACGCTTCAGAATGAGCTTGACAGGTTGGGCGAATGGTCTGCTACTTGGCAGATGCCATTCAACTTGAACAAATGTAAGGTAATGCACATAGGTTATAAAAACCCGAAGACCGATTACTCTCTCTTGGGAAAGAATTTGACTGAGACCGATCTAGAGAAAGACTTAGGAGTCTATATCAGCAATGATCTGAAACCGTCGAAGCATTGTGCTGAAGTCGAAAAGAGCGCCTTAAAAATATTGGGTTATACTCGTATTAAAAGACAGTTCCAGTTTCTGAACAAGGAGACTGTAATGTCTCTTTATAATTCACTCGTCAGACCTCAACTGGAATATTGTGCGCAGTTTTGGTCTTCATCCCTCAGAAAGGATATAGAAAGGTTAGAAAGGGTACAAGCAAGGACTACAAAATTGATCCTTTCAATGAGAATGCAAAATTATCAACGGAGATTGGAGCGCCTAAATCTGTTTACCTTAGAGACGAGGAGGTTGCGCGGTCAGCTTATTCAAATCTTCAAGATGCTCAATGGAATAGACAGGGAGATTACAGAAACTTATTCTCACTTAATGCCAATCTGACAAGAAATAATGGGTTTAAACTGGAACTAAAGACATTTAGGACCTCTGTCTGTGGCAATTTCTTTTCCTATAAAATAATTAATATCCGGAACCAACTTCCCTCAGAGGTTGTTTCCAGCCAAAGTGTAAATGTGTTTAAAAATAGGCTAGACAAAGTACTGAATACTCTCATGGTTTAAGACTAAACATAACGTAACTCTGCAGGAGTTCGCTTGCACGGTGTCTCTGTAGGCATGCTAATTATAGAGCTTTTTTTATATATTCTCCACTTTCCTGTAAAATTTCCTTAGCTACTTTTCCATGGTCAAGGTATTTTCTTCAACCTTTTTTCGTACCTGCCTCTGGCAAGGAGGGCGCGGAGGGTGGGGAGAGAGCCTTATACTTTTCTATCCAGTTTTCTACTACTGCTAGAATAGTTGAAAAAAAATAAACTTGTTTAATAACAGAAACCTCCCAGAGTGGACCGGAAGGTCTTTGAGGCTTCCTCTTGTCCTTGTAATTCCTTGTAACTCTCTCTTATATATGCAGCATAGTTTGTGACAAAAGCTTTCTCTCTCCAAATATTCTAAAATATATAGGTGTCATTTCTTTACCGCCTTTATAATGTGTTCAGCTCTCATGGCAACTGAAAACCATTCGCAAACGAAATATTTGTTTTTCTATTTTTGTTCCTATTCTTTTGCGATAGGGTGGGGAATTTGGCATTTGTGTATGAAGTATAAAGCAATAGTACCAACCTTAAATCTAGAATTCAGTAATGTGAGGAACTTTAGTTGTAACAAATTATAAGTAGCTATTATTTTTTACTGTACAAAGTTAGGACAAATTTAATTACAATAATACAAATATTTACTAGATATTATGAAATTGTAGAGATAGAATAATTTAAGCACCGTTGATGAATATTTATATTGCAGACTTTTTTAGAAGCAAAAGGCGTGAATTACGTTTACAAGAAAACTATCGAAAAGAACCTTTTAGTTCCGCACCTTTAGTTTTTTGCTTTATTATATAAAATATACTATATTTTTCTCAGATACTCTCTTCATTTTAATATAATGTTATCTTAATAATTATTATGTTAGAAGATTTCAGATTACTCACGTAACTTTTGTCACCGACTGTATATGAGGTAATTGGTGTGAGCGACAGCACCAAATACAATATATTCCTACGTTTAATCTACGAGTATAATAATAATACGCAGTTTCTGTTCTTCTGTCTGTCCATCGTTTTTCTTGGAAACCGCTGAACGTACTGCAATCATTCTTACACTGTTGGAAAGGTCTCTATTCTGGGAGGATCCTAGGACCATTTATTTTTTCGTTCGCACATGCGTGCACACATCCGCATGTGCAACTCTTAAATGAAGCCAGTTCGAAAAAAAGTATAAAAGAAAAAATGTTGTTCTTGGTCTGTTTAGGCGGAATATAGTGCGGTGTGGTGGTATGTGGGGCGTGTGGGAAACTCCAACCCGTCATTTTTTTGGCTGGTCACGCTAACTGAAATTTGAGGGTGTATGAGCTACATACAAAAATGTATTTGGCTTCCCGAGTATATGTTTTATTGTTAAATCATGAAAGAGCTCTTTTACTTTCATGTGAAAAACTCTTGCAACAATATCTGGTTTATGTTCTGGTCTTTGATAAACTTTAATGCTTTCAGCGATTTCAATTCATTTTGGATTGCAAATAAACGTAATAAATAGATCCGGTTTCGCAAATTTTCTTAAAATTACCATAGCATCTTCATAATTCTGCTGCATTGCTCTCGGGCTGCCTTGATAAAGATACTAATTTGATCGCAGATGTTTTGTATTTATATTCCTAGGCCTTTTTTTACACATGGACAGCTTTATGCAGCTTTCTCTGGAGTGAGAAGTTTTGATTCTGTTAAAGTCTTTGGTTAAGGAATAACTAGAAATCCTGTATTTAGAGAATTAATGTCGCAATAAATATAGTAATTTGACCGCAAATGTTTTGCGGGCTTCTGCTAGTAATATAAATATTTCCCTCCATATATTCTAAAGTATAGTTTTACCATTCTAAAATGTATTTTGAGACGAAACATATGAGATGATTCCTTCCAACCAAAGTTAATAATGTCCTAACCTGCCAAGATTTAAAGGCACTGTGAAAATATTTTTCTCCAGAAAGAGAAAACATTGTCCCTGTTTATTTCTCGAGTGCCTAATAAATTCCCTGTTACAGTGCCACTGATGGTGTACGAACGAACAAATTATGGCTGTAATTAGATACAAAGTAAAAAGAATTGTCTTTCATTAGCTCTTCCTTCAACACAGTTCTCATCACTGACACAATTTTACTGTAATAAGTATGATATGAAGTGAATTCCTAAATAAGGAAATATAATTTTTTTAAGTGGAATGAAATCAATAAAGATTTTACTTGAAACAATTGAAACTCTCGTCAGAACTGTCTCGTCGCAGAGATGAAATTCATCTCCTTTTCTCATTTTTCTCTCATTGTAACTGAAGTAAATCAATCTTTGAAAGATAAGAAACCTTCATTGTACATTTTTTCGAGAAAATAAACGCACAATTTTTTATATGAAAAATGCCACAATCTTAAGTTTAAAATTTAGTCCAAATAACAAACTCATTATGTTAAGTAGCCTTTGAGGAATAGACTTTAATGCAATGCAAATAGATGTCGTTTGAATTGAGACGTTCAACAAAATGGGAAATATTTACGCTATCAGACAAAGACTCCGTTATATTACCTCCGAGTAAAGATCATGCCTATCGCAGTTATTAGACTACCATGATAAAATATTAGAAACATTGGTCGAGGCCAGATAAGTTCGATAAGTCTGATCATGGAGTTATAGCTCACAAACTTTAGAATATGGGAATTACTGGAAAGTTTGGACGATGGATATTTAATTTTCTGACTCAAAGAACACAAAGCGAGGTAGTAAATGAAGTTAAATCTGAAATCTCAGACGTTGTCACCTCTGTCCCTAAAGGTACAGTAATAATTCAAAACATTGCTGCAGATATTAATGACAGTGTCGTATTGTGTTTCGCGGATGACACAAAGATATACATGGAAATATCAAATGAGGGTAACAGAAAAATTACAAAATGATATTCAAACAAAGAAAAATTCAAAATTATAAGATATGGTAAGAACAAGGTGCTACAGAATAAAGGGTACAAAACACTGCAAACCAAACAGATAACACCAAAACTACATGTCAGGAATATTGGGGTAATAATGTCATCGGATGCAGAATTCAGAGAACGTACAACATTAAAATTATAACAGCTATAAAAATAATGGTAATTATCTGGAGGAGCTTTCGTAGCAGAAAAGCAAACATCAGGCTAATATTATGGAGGAGTTTAGTCCTTTCCATAACTGAGTAGTGTTCAGTACTCACAAATCCATACCAAAAACGATACATTTCAAATATAGAAGCCATACAAAGATAAAAAAGAACTTTTACGTCTAAGACAGAGGAAACTAATAATGAAGACTACTTGTCGCGACTACAAACCCTGAAACTCTACTCCATGGAAAGAAGACGTGAGCGATATGCAATAATGTACATATGGAAAATACTCGAGGGATGTGTTCCATACTTTAGAAATTAAATAGGATCACATTAGAATGAGAGAAGAGGTAGATTCTGCACTGTCCCAGCTATAGTGGGACAGGGTCATGGAAAATACCCTGAGAATACGAGGCCCAAAATTCTTTAAAGTGTTGCCAAAAGAACTGAGGAATCTCCAGCACATCAGCCTGAATAACTTCAAGAACCAGCTGGAGAGGTTCTTGTGCAAAGTCCCTGACCACCCATGTGTGGATGGCTACGAAGACAGGAGAAGAGAGAAAAACAACTATCTCCAACATCAAACCCCGCAAATGAGGCAGTGTGTCGCACAGGGGTTTACCACAAGTCGATCTTGAACCGTCTTTTAAAGACATCAAGTAAGACTTAAGTAGTACTGTATATATATAATCCAGGATATGGAGCTTCAGCATTTGAAGGTCCGTATATATATATATATATATATATATATATATATATATATATAATCCAGAATGTGAAGACTTCATATTTTAAGCTCCGTGTAGTGTGCGATGAGGTTTCTGTCATATCTGTACGATTTTATTTTCAATTTCCATCTCATTTTCCCAACCTGTTTATCAAGTGGTGAGTTAAGAAGTCTTTTAACGTCATCGATCGCTGTATGAAATAAAGATTATCGTATCATTTTCATGAATTTAATGTTTTTTCCCTTTGAACGTCTTCCGAAAAGCGAGACGAAGACGTGCAATCACTCACCCATTTCTTTCACTTTAAGGGAGCTCCTGCGAATGGCTTCTTCGTGCGCTTTTCATGCCTTCTGTACATTCTAGCATGCATTTTTAGTCTCTCTCTCTCTCTCTCTCTCTCTCTTGCATACACACAAACTTCTCTCCCTCCTTTACAAACACTTGTTATGGGTCTTCTGTATTCCTTTTCCACGCCCATACCGAGGAAATCCATTCAAGTCTTTTCTACAATATATATATATATACACATTTGCCCATATTTTATGGACACGTTTTCATTCGTGTGTATTTACCCTCTCTTTCACTGTGGACTAAACTCGCAACAAATTCTTGGCATCTGTTGTTGACGGGTGTAAAGTATAACGAAAAGCATATCCAATTAATATTGTATACTTAAACTAATCAATAAGAATTTGTTGGAAAGTAAAAAATTAAACCACTGCTGCAATTATTACAATTTTTTTCTTGAGAAATTTAATTTATCACTTATTTTATTCAAAGAGTGAATTACATTTTATTTCATTTAAGAAATTAAAAAAAAGAATGTTTCACGTATATATTAGATGTATTAGAAAATTGGGAGTAAGTGTAGTTTACGTCCCCCTGTGGTGCCTAGTGTAGTTTACGTTCCCCTACGGCCTACATTATCCTAGTGTAGTTTGCGTTCCCCAACTTTGTCCGCGTATACCTAATCAAATAAAACGTTAAAACTAACGAAAATATTACGACTTAACCTAACCAATCGTCAATTTATATATATATAAACCCTGAAGTATAAAGGTTAAGTCGTGATATTTTCGTTAGTTTTAACAAAAATATTCTCAAAAATAAATTATATGAAAAACGGTACACAAACTGGAAAAGGTCCCTAATATCTAACGTTTTACCCGTTTGGCCTATATATACTGAGTTACATTGTGTACATCCAATCGAATACACACAACCAACAACATTTTCGGAATATCAGACAGAGCTGGTGCAGTCGTTGCCTCTGCTGTTCTGGAAGATTTTGGTCTCATTACCTCACTGCGGCTTTTCAGAGGAGGCAAGGGAGACCGGGCCTCCTCTGTTTTTATCACTAAAAACTATGAAAGAGGATTTTATTTCATAGTATTAATTCTATACGATCGTAACATGCAGAGAGTAGTGCATCTAACACTTTGTAATCTATTTTATTTATATAGCATATATTATAGACAATTTTGGGCCTCCCTTTCTGCCTCCCTACTCCCCTTCACCACGAGCCGCCACTGCCGGCGGGCGGGCTGAGTCTGAAGATTATCACAATGTTGTGGATAAGAATAGGGAGACGGCAGAGAAAGAAGATCAGAGAGGAGTTGAATAAATCAAGTGAAGAAAGTATAGAAACATTGTATTTTGATGGAAGAAAGGACTTAACTAAAGCAAATATCTGTAAGGATGGGAGGTACTACAGTACAACAATTACTGAGGAACACATCACGCTTATAGCTGAACCAGAATCAAAATATCTTGGGCACTTAACTCCTGTGAGTGGAAATTCAACTAACATTTCTAAGGGAGTGATAAAGTTTCTTAACAGTAACAATATTAAGGTAGACAATCTGAAGGTCATTGGATGTGATGGAACCAATATAAACACTGGCATACATAATGGAGTTATCAGGCAACTAGAGGTACACTACAATACTCCTTTTCATTGGTTCGTGTGTTTGCTGCATACCAATGAGCTACCTCTCCGCCATTTGTTTAATTATTTGGATGGTAAAACCAAAGGACCAAAAGCCCTTGCTGGAAATGTTGGCAAAAGTCTTACTGCGTGCGAAAAGATGCCAGTTGTCAAGTTTGAAGCAATCAAATCAAGTAATATGCCTTCTATTTCGGGGGATCTCGATCTAAGCCAAGATCAAAAGTATCTCATGGAAATTTGTAATGCAGTCATAGGAGGCCAATGTTCCCAAAACCTTGAAAACCGTAACCCAGGTTCTTTGAACCATGCCAGATGGCTTACGACAGCCAACAGGATACTTATACTTTATGTTGCGACCAAAAAGCCGTCAGAAAACTTGAAAACTCTGACCGAATTCATTGTTCGCGTTTCTGCCCCAACGTGGTTTAATATAAAGCGAAATCCTTACTATTACCAGGGACCAAGGCACCTCTGGTTTATGATATCTAGTTCAAGATACCTATCTGATGAGCTTACGGCAGTCATTGATCCTGTTATTGAAAGATGGGCATATTTTGCTCACCCAGAAACTTTATTGGTCTCGATGTTATTCGATGAAAGGCAAGTGATGAGAGAGTTAGCTTTCCGGCGCATTCTCTTAGCCAGAGAAAGTGTATCCTCGGGCATTAGAGAATTTAGACGGCCTAAAATTAATTTCTTGCCAAGAGACTACGCAGATTTAATTCAATTTGGAGACTACCGAAGACATGAACCACCTCTGACAAAAAGCTTGACAAACACCCAGTTAGAGCTTATCGTAAGGGGTGATGAAACTAACCCTCTATTGAAAAAGTACCCATGTCATTCACAAGCTGTGGAAAGACATGTCAAACTTGTAACAGAAGCATCAGCTTCTCTCTGTGACCATGAAAATAGAGATGGTTTTATAAAGGCAAGAATTGCTTCAAGATCAAACATGCCTACATTTGAGTCAAAATGCGAATACAAATGTCAATAAACTACATGTAAAAACTAATGGAAGGGAGGTTCGGCTGGGCATGTTGTGGAATTCGACCTACAGCCACCTCCTCGTCGTGAATTCTGGGTGATTTGCCTTGTAAATTATCATGGCAAGTCAGCAAAGAGCTGTAGTTTACTATACGGAGTATCGGAAAAAATCACCAAAATTTTAAGTGACTTCTGGAACCTCAAAATATTTATATAAAAGCTTGAATCTTTGTCATGATACTTCCTATGTAGGTACACAAACTTTCGTAATACAGGGTAAATTATACTTCCAAAAAATTTTTTTCAAGCAAAAACGACCCGGCCTATTACGGAGCCTACTGAGTTAACAGTAGGCTTCATGGGATTATTAACTTTGTGTGTTTTTACTAAGCCGTACATATATTGTAGTGACGGATTGATACTAAGAAATACTAAGAATATCATGAATATTGGTACTAAATTATGTTATCCTATTTCATTTTCAGATAACTGTCTCCGGAAAGTCAAGAATAGGTATTATAATAATGTAACTGTAAAGGAATTTGAGCGTAAAAATATCCTTAGCCTACCTTACCATGTTAATTTTCAATATCTCCCGACTTTACTTAAAGCAATTGGCATCAATGTAGTCTTTAAGTATAATAATACTGTCAAATCATGCCTAATAAAGAATAGCCCGGATAATGTTGTTGGTTGTGTGTATTCGATTGGATGTACACCATGTAACTCAGTATAAAGAGGCCAAACGGGTAAAACGTTAGATATTACGTGTACACAATGGATGGTAGAGAGTTAGCGAGCGTTGACGAGGAAGTAGATTTAGGCGAACACGTATCTAAGGATTTAAAGGTTAGGAACCAGTGCCTGGAGTCTTGCGGAAAAGCTAATAGGATGTTAGGCTTCATAGCGCGTAATGTCGAATTTAAATCGAAGGATATTATATAGCCCCTTTACAATTCCCTAGTCAGGCCTCATTTAGAATATGCTGTTCAGTTTTGGTGCCCGTATTTGCGCGAGGATATTGATAGGTGAGAAAGGGTTCAGCTTCGTGCCACGAAACTAATTCCGTCATTGCGCAACAAGCCTTATGAACATAGGATTAAAGTGTTAGACTTGCATTCACTCAAAACTAGGAGATTAAGGGGGGAGCTTACTGAAGTTTTCAAAATCGTTAATAACATTGATAATGTAAATTTTGACAAACTGTTCACTTTCGATAATAGCAATACTCGTAATAACGGATTTAAGTTGCGTGGCAGACGTTTCATTACTAATATCGCTAAAAACTTCTTTCCGTTTAAAGTAATTGATAAATGGAATAATCTTCCCGCGTCAGTCGTTCACTCTACCAGCGTTAATATGTTTAAGAACCGTTTAGATAGGCATTTTAAAAATATTAACGTTGTTTAAAATAAAAAAACAATTAGTGACAGGAGCTCTAGGGGTGGTGGTCGAGGATGAGTCTGTTAACAATTAATGCCAGCTTGTGAAATGCCAGCGATAAAATAAAAAAAAAAAATAGACTAACACGAACTGTACCTACTTTTTTTTTCTTATCCTCTCCTTACTTGCTCTCCTTACTTGAATGTCTGTAACTCTTTACTTGCATGTCTGTAGTTTGCATGGTATGACTGAGTTAAGACTGTGTTTGCATGGTTTGTAAGCGTTCTTATTTTACTTCTTTTCATATTTCACCCCTTTCCTATTCTCTCCGACTATTTTTCTGACTTGTCGGCAGTGGCCGGCGGATGATGATGGTGAGTCTTTTTTCTCTTTTTCTGAATGAATGTTAACCCATGAGTGATAGGTGTTGCTACCTTCTTAACCCCTTATTTTCTTCTCCTAACCCCCTGCTCTTTCCTTTCTCTCGAGCTAACCTTAAAGTGGATCGTAGGGTCTTTGTTAGCCTTAGCTTCTGTAGATCTATAAATTAGGGTAAAACAGCATAAATATGGGTGTAGAACAGCTAATAATTCCAATGCTTTGTTTAACCATATGTATAGATGTAATCATAGCATCAAGTGGGATAGTTCTAAAGCGCTTGTTAAAAACAGAGATATAATAGAAACACATAATTTAGAATGTGCATTTATTCATTTTAAAAACAATTTCAATAACAGTACGGGAATGTATAAAATTGACAATATCCTATTAAAATTCCTTTTGCCTCTCATTAACTCTTGTTAAGTATGTGCTAATTGCTTTGGTTTCCGCTACGTTGTATATATTTATGGGCATCTTGCCTTTTCTCTTCATTCCCTTCATTCTGAATCCCTTCATTCTCTTCATTCTGAATACACGAAAGGCTTTGGAATCGTTTTTCTTTTTCTTTGGGTTTGCAGCATATATATATATATATATATATATATATATATATTATATATATATATATATATATATATATATATATATATATACACACGAGGTGGGCTGAAAAGTAATATCTCCACTTGAATAATTCTGGATTGTGTAAAGGTAGCCAGATAAAACCGGTTTTGTGTTGTAACTTGATATCCCCTACCTCATTCCAGATTGTGTAGAGGTAACCAGATAAAACCAGTTTTGTGTTATAGCCTACACTCATTCCACACGTTGGTTCAGTACCGATTACAGTGGAAAGGAGTAAAGACGTTCGCTTCAAGCAACGTGCCGTAATTGAATTTTTGATCGCTGAAAGTGTTGCTCCCATAGACATTCATCGGCGAATGCAAACTGTGCACGGCAAACAGTGTGTTGATGTGGGTACCGTTCGACGTTGGTCAAGGCAGTATAAAGGAGAAGCAGGGCAAGAAGATTTGAGAGACAAACCACGAAGTGGAAGGCCTGTAACGGCAACCGACAAGTCTCATCGGAACTATGTTGACGAACTGATTCGTGGAAATCGTCGAATTAAAGAAAATGAAATTTCTGCAATGCTCGATAGCTCCAAAGTGCGAGTGGGACATATTAATTATCAGTATTCTCGGTTACCGAAAGGTCTACGCCAGATGGGTGCCTCGCATGCTCACTGCCGAGATGAAAAATGAGAGACTACGCATTTGCCAAGAAAATCTGCAGCGCTTCGAAGATGAAAATGAATTTCTGCACAGCATTGTGACAGGAGACGAGACGTAGGTCCACCATTATGACCCTGAAAATAAACGTCAATCCATGGAATAAAAAACGCAGTCATTGTTCACCATGACAACGCACGGCCTCATACCAATGTTCAAACACGAGAAGCAATTGAAGATCTGCAATTCACCGTCTTACCGCATACGCCATACTATATAGTAGTGTTGATCAATATTGCAAAGGGAATGTTGCATAAGGTTATGCAACAAGGAGAGGGGAATGTTGCAAGATGTTGTGCAACAAAGGGGGAGGGGGAATGTTGCAAGGGCAACAAGGGGTTATGCAACTTTGGGGCGGGGGGTTATCCCCCAAGAGAGAGAGGGGAGAAGGAGAGAGAGGAAGAGAGGTGTTCGCCTGGCAGGAGCCAAGTGCATATTAAGACTTCAGCCGAGCGGCTGTTGTCTTATAAGTTCCTAATCAGCCAGTTGGCTTAACTGGATGAGATGCCAGATTGCGCTATTTATTTAATTAAAACATATATTCAGGCTTAATCCGTGAGTTGGCTTAACCAGCCAGTTGATTAGAAGGCGCAAATGGCTTGTTCAGGTGTACATTATTAGGGCTGAGTTGCCAGATTGCGCTATTTATTTAATTAAAGCATATATTCTGGCTTAACCAGCCATTTGACGTAGAATACCTAGAAGGCAGATGTGTATATATATATATTTCTTTTTCAACTGACAGATTACGCTATCCAGATATTTTTGACAGTTGGTTTAGAAATCCGTCAGCCGTTTTAGAAAGCAGCCATTTGATATAATTAAATGTCGTTTACAACCAAAAGAATTAAATAAAACACCATTACATCATTGATTATTTAGACAAATTAATGGGTTCAATTTCACGAAATATATAGAAAATAAATATACAATCAAACAATGGAATATATATGATAAAAAATAATAATAGCATAAGAAATACAAACGAGGAATATATAATCAAAATAAAAAATAAATATACAATGAAACGATGAAATATATATGATAGAAAAATAAAAAATAAAAATAGCATAAGAAATACGAACGAGGAATATATATATATATAAAATCAAAAATATACAAAACGTTGTAGTATAACCATCAATATATTAGTACGGGAAAAAAAAAATATATATATATACAGTTATATTAAATGATTAAATATTTTGAAAATAATAAAATAAAAATAATAATATACAAAATGAAGGAGTATAATCAGCAGCATATTGGTACAGGAAAAAGATATATATATATATATATATATATAGAGGGTGTTTGAAAACTTTCTGTACAAATTGTAATGGGGGATAGGCAACACCAAGACAAACCCTTTTCGTCTATAAGTGTATGTCCGCTGACGTCACCATTCAGCGCGAGAGGGCGCCGCTGCAATTGGCTAAAAGGTGAAGTGGGCTAGACTCGCGCTTGCCGCGGGCATTCTTAAATCGGACGTAGTACGCGTAACATGGAGCGCTTCACGACTGCTGAGATGGCTGACATGCATATGGTGTATGGGGCTGCCAATGGAAACGGAAGAGCTGCTGTGAGGTTGTACCGACAGCGCTTCCCAAACAGACGTGTGCCAAACCACCAAACGTTTGCGCATTTGCATCGGCGACTGCGAGAAACTGAAACATTCCATGCAAACATGCATGACACTGGTCGGGAGAGAAACGTGCGCACTCCTGACATGGAAGAAGAAATCCTACTGCGATTTGAGGACAATCCAAGCGCAAGCACGCGAGGTGTTGCACGTATCCTCGGTGTGAACCACGACCTGGTCTGGAGAGTGTTGCACGACCAGCAGTTACATCCGTTTCATCGTCAGAGAGTCCAGGCATTACAACCTCGGGATTACCCTCTTCGTGTGGAATTCGCACGCTGGTTTCTGCAGCAGACAGCGGTGCAGCCTAATTTTCCGGCTTATGTGCTGTTCTCAGATGAGGCCTGTTTCACACGTGAGGGTGTGTTTAACATGCACAATTCTCACGTGTGGGCGCAGGCAAATCCACATGCTACACGGGTGCATGCTCATCAAGAACGGTTCGCCGTCAATGTTTGGGCGGGTATCGTCCATGGCAAGTTGATTGGGCCGTACCTGCTGCCTGCCCGACTCGACGGGCGGGTTTATCGGATATTTCTTGAAGAAACGTTGCCGGAACTGCTGGAAGATGTTCCCGTGGCTATTCGTAGACGAATTTCAACACGATGGGGCCCCAGCACACTCCAGCAACGATGTGCGGGATTATCTGAACGCCACTTTTGGGGACCGATGGATAGGCCGGGGTGGGCCCGTAGCCTGGCCACCGAGATCGCCCGATTTAACATGCCTCGATTTCTTCCTGTGGTGACACATGAAGAACCTCGTGTACGAGACTCCCATTTACTCAGAAGAAGACCTCGTAGCAAGAATCGCTGTCGCCGCTGGAACTGTTCCCGAAATGCCGGGAATCTTTCGACGTGTACGTCGGTCAATGCTTCGACGCTGTCGGGCATGCATTGATGCTACCGGTCGCAACTTTCAGCACCTTCTTTAAATAAACATGCCTTCTTTAAATAAACATGTTACGCGTACTACGTCCGATTTAAGAATGCCCGCGGCAAGCGCGAGTCTAGCCCACTTCACCTTTTAGTCAATTGCAGCGGCGCCCTCTCGCGCCGAATGGTGACGTCAGCGGACATACACTTATAGACGAAAAGGGTTTGTCTTGGTGTTGCCTATCTCCCATTACAATTTGTACAGAAAGTTTTCAAACACCCTGTGTATATATATATATATATATATATATATATATATATATATATACACAATTTCATTAAATAATTAAATATATTGAAAATAAATATACATCAAAATAGTTTATGCTCTACTGCGCAAAACACTAAACTCACGTGAGCGAGTATACAGTCATCATTATTGCTTTGCACTACAAGGTAAATACGTCCAAGCATTACTTCACCGCTCAAGGTGTGCGGTCGCCTATACTCGATATAAATGGCCTTCATATCGTTCAATACTATTTTTGTGGCCACTTTACATTCGGTTGGCAAGTTATCTTTAAACACGGCTAGAATACAATCAAAAGCATGCACAAAGAGGTCATTGTTAGCCACAACATCATTATTAAATACAAGTTTATAAACACTCCTTTCCAATCGAGGGTTTTTTCTTAGCGTCCCGAGCTTTTTAATCGTGAACTCTTCTTCACTCTGCATAGCGGCAATTGAAATAATATTCCAAGTCGTAACGACAGCTACTCATTATATAGAGATACAGCTCTTCAGGGTGAACAGTGTGGGCGAGCTCTGCCCTGTACCGCTGAAGTGCTTTGTACCAAAGTTCGGGATATTTCGAAGAGACTAAACCTTTTAAATATGCTTCCAGCTCAAGACCATTCTCGCCTTGTTCATTCCTATATTCGATAAATCCGTCGAGCAGAGCGGTGTATGTATATTCAAGAACCGTGTCAAAATAAATCATATCCGTAACATGAACGTCTAATACAGGCTTCAGCTTGCAGAATCCGACGATTTCAAACATTCTGTCGAGGATGAAACGGTTTCGCGTAGGGACAAGAACGTTATTGTCAGATGCATTCTTCCACATCAGTCGTATATCAATGCATGGCTGATCGTTATTTATACACAAGGTGCAAACAACGGCAGGGGGCATCACTAATCTGTTCTCTTCTTGTACCTACACCTGCAGGTATTTTATAACGGTCCTCTCCCCACTTCTCAACTATCACGAAGACTCTTTTCATCACCTCAACACTTAAATAAATAACATTACGTTTGCTTGCTTGCCTACAAGTCGTTTCAAATACATAGTTAATGGCACCGGTTTCGCGCCTGAACACGCGCAATGACTTCGTCACGGAGACATCGTACACGGCGTTCAGAATCTATATTATAAGAGAGCTGTCCGTCTGTCCGTCTGTCTGTCAGTCTGTCTGTCCGTCTGTCCGTCACACTTTCAGAAATTGTGAGAAAAAATTGTGAGAAAAAAATTCAGAAATTGTATTACGGGCGGAAATGTGAAGCTCAAGATTTTCATGACTGTGTTCTTTTCTGTAGTTTAGCAATGGGGGAAGGGTGGGGGTGGGGTAATGGGGGATGGGTGGGGTAATGGGGAGGGGTGGGGGTAATGGGGGAGGGGGTTAGCCCCCAAGTTGCATGAATGGGGGTGAGGAGGTTTTGGAGATACCAGATTCAGAAATGTTGACACAATGTGAAGCTCAAAATTTCCACGGCTGGGTTCTTTTTTTGTAGTTTAGCCTGTCTAACCGTCAGCGAAGCGGCGGGAACTGTACTAGTACTTCTTAAAGGAAGTTCCATCGTATTCGCACGTCCAGTCGGTTCAATCTCTGAGATGACTACGAGCCACAGGTGGGCGGATCGGCTCGACGGGCGGAGTGAGTCACGCCGATGAAACGTGTACGGGTTTGTTCGAACTCGTGTGTTTGGGAGGGGTGAGGTACACGGGTGGGCGGCTCGATGGGGGGAGCGAGTCACACCATAAACTGCTGAAGCGTATACGGGTTTGTTCCAACATGAAAGAGTCATGTGAATACTTGTGCACCATTATACTGGGCAAAGAGAATTTTTCTTCACAATCCGGTGCACTGTTTGAGAGAAACATATGCCCATATTTATCCTCGTCTCTGAAGTCTGTTAAAAACTCACACAGGCCATTAGCCACAACCTCAATACAAACCTCGTCATGATATATATTAATATAGTGGTAAAAATACTTAAGATTCTCCATGATGACAAGATTTACATTCTCAACCGTAGGGTACGAATAGTAGGTATGATGTAACATGACATAATATCTCTTGTCATACCACTCATCAACTTCGCGGCACATGTGAGCTTTTATAGAGGCCAGGTCTACAACATACTTCAATACATCGCTTGTACTACGAAATCCTACAATGCCCTCGCCAGAATAGCCGTAAAGTATTTGAACATCTTGGTCCTTCGCACGGTTCAATGTAGCCTTAAAAGTATCAAAGGAGGGTGGAATAGGGAGTTTTTTAGTATCCACCATATCTTGACACTTTGCCGAATACCACTTCATAAACGTTGCACTCGCAGTATTAAAGGTAGCCATTACTATTTTTCGTCTACGAGGGAGAATACACGTCTGAGCTCAAGGGTATGCAGAGGTCAACTGAGCACGCAGGGATAGAGATATGCTCTGGTAGCGGCAGGAATAGGGTGGAATAGGGAGTTTTTTAGTATCCGCCACATCTTAACACTTTGCGCAATATTAAAGGTAACCATTACTATATTTTGCCTACGAGGGAGAATACACGTCTGAGCGCAAGGGTATGCAGATGTCAACTGAGCACGCAGGGATAGAGATATGCTCTGGTAGTGGCAGGAGTCACGTGACCGATCTTACAGTGGGCGGAGCTTAGCTTTTTTCCTGTACACACACACACACACACATACACACACGCGCGCGCGCGCGCGCTCAAAGGAGAAAATGAAACTTAATTGAAGCAAATATACGTGATAAATAAATATATCATTAACAATACACATATATATAAATACAATCAAGGATTAAGGTAACCAAAGGGTACGGTATCGGTTCCATGTAAATTCCACCCAGTAAACTCCACCTCCGAAAAATCCACCCGGTAAATTCCACCATAGTAAATTCCACCCATAGTAAATTCCACCCATGGTAAATTCCACCCACGGTAAATTCCATCAAAAAAATTAAGAATTTTAACAATTATAACTTTGTTATTTTCTAAGGTCAATTTTTGATAGTCATTGGAGTGTTTTCCATCAGTGGACAGTGTTTTTCTGGTGTGTTTTTAGGTGATTCGAATGATTTTGACCATCGTTTCTATAGCAAATCACTTGTTTTTGAGTTAGCGTGATTTTCGTTGGTTTTAACGAAAATATCACAACTAAACCTACCCAATCATCAAGGGTGTACAGTTGACCTAACCTATATATTTTACCAGTTTTTTTATTTTGCATAAACTTTTTAATAAATTTTAATAAACTGTAAACTTTTTTGATAACCCTTTGCGTGGAAATTAACATGGGTGGAATTTACTATGGGTGGAATTTACTGTGTGGATTTTTCGGGGGTGGAATTTACTGGGTGGAATTTACGCACAACGACGGTATCATAGGTACCAGGCACCTGGTAACGCTTCCTATAGGTGTTACGGCATGGCATACCTTCGCGCCCCTAAGTTCCTTCACATACCCCAGTTTCTTCGCCCGAAAATTTTGGGTTCCCACAGTCAGTTGGGGCGGCTGGACGCCCTCATCTTCCAAGCACACTAGATCCTTCAACGAGTCAAAGTTAACGACTCGACGGTTCGCATGGTTAAGCGTGATACCTTTAGCCTTCACGATATATTCATATCCCCCACCCTCACCCGTATCCCATAGGTTTTTGGACTATCAACGATTGCCCCGGGCACTGCAACAGATGTTTGTTAAAAATATCGACTCCGACTTTTTAAAATGCATCTGTGAAATCTGTCTTAATGTTATAAAATGTAATGTGCCAATGAAACCCCAGAAGGCTCGCTTACGTCGTTACAAGAACATAATACGCGCTCGCTCATAAAAGTCAAACTGTGGGGAAGAAAAAGCGAATTATTGTACAAAGAGGGGATCATTCCTACCCATCTTATTTTCAGTTTTGGGGCCTTTCCTGACTAGATTAATATAATGAAGAAGGTGGTAGTGATTCCGCACAAGGTGTATGCTTCATTGAAAGTTCAAAGATTCCAGACACGGCTCTAGAACCCTGTAAAAGTAGGCTTAAAAGAATGGAAAGCAAGTTGCTATCCCTATTAAACAGTGAAAAGTCACCTGATGAGAAAAGGATCTTGTACGAAGAGGCTTTGCAGAAATTTCTTCATGAGTACGAAGATTATAAGAATCCGACAGAGCTCCCCGTGGTTATTAGGCACAGCGCGAGCAACGTTGAGCATGACGGCACAGGACCTGGGCCCGACGTTAGATATGACCAACCAAAGAATAACGGAACACAACACCTCGAACATGTATTAAAAAGCAGTCTCCCACGTACATTGAGGAATAAAGACTTAAGTCTTTATAATCTATTCAGTGAGGACCCCATCGTACAGTGGGCCGATACAGGCGAGGTCCTTGTTGAAGGAACAAGGGTACAAGGATCCAACATCGTTGACATTGTCCATGATCTGGTGAGAAAGTGGGACAGGCCCTCACCAACTGGATGGAAGCATATTAAAGCAAGACTACAACAAATAAATGTCCCCAAAACATTGATAGGTAATCTGAATAGGTTAAAAGACTATCAAGTCTCGCCGGTGTCACAACTGAGTACGCCATCGCCCCCAGCAGCAGCGTCTCTGAAGAGGAGAAAGAAGAGAACAAACGGCCAACCTTATCCACGTGTCTCTAAAATACGCAAATGGCTAACATATTAAGTAAACGCTATTATGACATTTCTAACCCCGCCTCCTATGGCGGCGTTAATAGACTGTACAGAGGTGTTTACAGTAGGGAAAAAAGATGTTGAGAGGTTTTTGCGGGAGCAGGATGCTTATACACTTCATAAACCGGTGAGAAAAAGGTTTAAAACGGCCAAGACAACAGCGGCTTCGATTGACTCTATTTGGCAAGCGGATTTAACAGACATGCAAAGATATTCAGTGTATAATGACGGATACCGCTACATCCTATTCATAATAGATGTATTCTCTAGATATCTGTGGCTAATTCCACTGAAAAATAAATCGCCTGAAACAGTTGCTAAAGCGACCAAAACGTTGATGTTAAAAGAAGATAGGGTTCCTGGCTATTTTTGTACGGATATGGGGAAAGAATTTATAGGTCGCGCTTTTCAGAACATGCTGACAGAGTTTAATATCAGTTACTACACTAGCAGTTCTATACATAAGGCCTCTTTAGCTGAAAGAGTTCAACGTACCATAAAGGAACGCATGCATCGCTATTTTACACATAAAAACACATACAGATATATAAACGTTCTCGGGTCATTGGCGTCATCATACAACCGTTCACACCACCGTAGGATTGGCACAACACCTAACGAAGTTTTAGAAAGAGGTACGCGCCCAGAGGTGAGAAGAGATGGAGCTCCGCCACCACACTCTACACACTTCAAAATCAATGATTATGTAAGGCTATCACGTTCGGGAAATAAATTCGCGAAGGGATTTGAGCAAGGATGGACACGTGAGATTTGTAAAGTTAGTGCTATGAGACCTAAAGGCGAGATAATGATGTATTACTTTGAAGATTTGAATGGGGAAGAGATCGCTCGAGGCTTTTACCGCGAGGAGTTGCAGAAAGTGACATTTAATTTAGGAAAAAGTGTGTTTAAAATTGGAAAAATTTTAGGCAGCAAAGGTTCAGGAAAGAGAAAAATGTACCTGGTAAAATTGCTGGGTTACCCAGAAAGCTTCAACACCTATATAAAAGTTGCTGCAATAATGAAGCTTAATTAGTATGCAACATGGCTCCTAGCCACTTCTATGTCACACTCCCATCCTCTTCTTCTCTCTCTGTACATCCTAACAACACCCTGGCCAACTTTGTGACAGAATTCCACGGACCCACTGAATTGGAGCGTGATTCGTATGAGGTGGGTTTATGTGAACTCCAGTTAGCCACCAAATTTTTAACTCTTAAAAATGAGAAAATCATATTTCTGATCCTTAGAAGAATCGATGAATGTGAAAAATTAGACATAAACTTAGACAACACTACGCGACCAGTCCTGTTCGGTGAGGTACAGTACTATAGTACAAATGTAACGCTAGGAATCGGTCATTATGACACAGCCATGGACATTGTGACAGGGTTAAACAAGAGTCTTGAAAAGTCGTACCTGACAAACGATTTACTTTTTGAAGTCGTAAACATAGACACGCCTGCATGCACATTGAATTTAAAATCAACGCTTAGTAGAAATATTAAAGATAAAGAGCTGTTCACAATTGTGGCCGAGGGCCGATATAGAGCAGCTCTCCAAAGAGATACCTTTCACGAGGCACTGCATGACTTGTCCAGCTTAATGTCTCAGTTGAAGATGGAGAAATTGGTTGAAAGCTGTTCATCCCCAGACATGTGCTATATTTACAACAATATCGTAGAGCATCAATTTGCTGGGGACACCCAGGCGCGCCTGCTGCGCATTGCACACATCCCAAACCATAGAAGGAAAAGTTTGAACATTACATATGACAAGCCCCCTTATGTGAATGTTGCGATTAATCTATTAACTAATATCTCGGTATATATACGAACGATTGAGGAAAAAAAATTCCCATTCGGTGATGGGAGCGTAACAGTGAAGCTACACTTTCGTCGGTTATAATGACCCGAAGGCCATTCACAGTCTATCGAGAGGTGAGATATTAGCGAGGGAGTGGGCGTGGATCCATTTTTTCAACCATACTACGCACCGCTGTCCCACTGTTGAAGAGGGGTGCTAGATACCTAGGGAGGAAGGCGTTGCAATCAGGTTTTAACGAGGTAGAAGACATAATGGGTGAAAATAAACCTAAAGGAGCTCTAAAAAAACATTTAAAACGTACACGGGACGAAATCATCAAAGATGCAAAGAAAAATGCGTGGTGGCGGAAAGAAGATAGCTGCCAGGAAGAAGGGGTTACCATCATGTGGCTCTAAACGTAAAAGGAAATAAAAAAAGAAGTGCTCTAAACGTATGAAGCCTATGGCTGATCATTTTCTTAACTGATATAAGCTGAGGACACTACTCTCACGAATCATATGCTGATTACTAGTTGTCGAGAGAGGTGGTACTATTTCTGACTCGTCATGGCGCGTTTCATCCATCCGTGTAGTTCACAATGATGTAAATCGGAACTGTCCCTCTTTGATATGCCCCCACTCAGGTCTTTATTGAGCTTAGCGACTTTATTATAATTAACCCATTAAACACAATTAGTTCGCCGAGTGCCCCTATAGAATTCGTGATACCCAGCTCAGGCCCTTACGTTTTTGACCCGAGCTGCATGCACATGTACGCTAAACTGCGTATAACCCATTCAGATGGAACGGACTGCGATGATAGTTACTCTGCATACCCTGAAACCAACTTTCTACACTCCATATTCAGCCAGTGTGAGGTGTACGTATTTAAATCAGGTTAACATCTCGGCAGGAACGGATTATTATCACCTACGAGCCTATCTGGAAAATGCCCTCAACTTTTAAAAAGAAGCGAAGGGCACCTTTTTAACCGCCTATGGCTATTATCAGCCTAAAGATGAAAGTGGTATAAAGGATAAATTAAAAAATTATAAAAAAAGATATACGCGTGTTTTGGTCGTCTTCATACAGACTTCACGTCCCAGGAGAAACTGCTTATGAACGGCATCGATCTGAAACTAAAGGGCAACGCACGAGTCCTGAAATCTGCATAAATCTGGGGTCTGATCAAGAAGAGGGCGCAAAGCCCGTTGTGATTCACATAATGGAAATGTATTTACGTGTACGCCGAGTGAAATTAAGTTCACCAAAACAAATAGAAATTGAGAAAAACTTAATACACGCGATAGTAAAATACCTAATTAACAGAGTACAGATCAAACTATACACGGTGCCCGCCGGGTTGGCTTCGAAGCAACTAGAAAACGTCGCATTAATTGGAATGCAGGACCACGCCTCGACGAATGGAAAATATAAAAAAAGTGCCTTTAAATTCGAGAATTTCGGCATTAAAAACATAACTCGATACGTAAATGGCGTCGCACTGGGAGAGACTATGATTGCTGATTACTCATCAGACGCTGTGTTCCCGCTCTGCGCGAGAGCTTATAGTAGTCTGGCTCATAATGCAGATGCCTGTGATGAACTTGGGTTTGGCGTAACGCAGAAAGAATTTGTCGAAGAATTTAACATTCATTCATTTGATATTACCCCTGACTTGTCTGCTAGTATAAATACGCACTTAAGCCCACAACAGAGTGGGAATATCTCAATCAGGTTGGAATTTGCCAACCCTATAGACGCGCCTATTAGTGTACTCGTGTACCTCGAATCACAGGTTCTGATAGAAGTTGACCGTTTGAGGAACGTGGTCACAGACTTTTAAAATGGACGCAAATACACTCCAGAGAGTAATGAAAAGTGACCGAATCACACTTTCCAAATTTATAGGCGTGTTTACGAAGAATGAACTATTAAAATTGCCAACTACGAGAAACTGGTACGGGATTATTGTGAACACCGACATTGTGGGGATGAGGGGATTCACTGGTTTGCAATCTATTTTAAAAATAGGGAAAGAATGTACTATTTTGATTCACTCGGCACTCAGCCCTGGAATGACCCTGTGGTTGTACAATTTATCGAGCAGATACATGTACGTTTCCATTATGTAAATCACAACGGGTTTTGCGCCCTCTTCTTGATCAGACCCCAGATTTATGCAGATTTGGAATCCATACCGTTTTCAAAGATATTTTAGTAACACGTGCGGCATGTAAAGCCTTTCATTTCCCCTGCATATGTCACGTAGGAAGGGATTTATAAATTTTTTTAAATTATTCGATTTGTGCGACACTGAAATGAATGATAAAACGGTATGCACACAAATAAAAAAAGGTTTCCATATGTTAGCACCCGCTGTATTGTGTAAAGGTGTATGTATAATTGTATCTATATTGTGTAAAGGTGTATTTGTAAAATATCTCCATTAAGACTTACTTAATGGACGATGGTTCCGCTTTGTACATGTTTCCTACCATTTAATAAATTAAATGAAAATACAATGTGTTTTGTTCTTAACCCCAAAAAATACTTACATTACTACCTCGACGACCTGGCATTCGTTGGACTGGATGTGAGCCAATACCTCGACTTCTGTATTCAGGTCGCTGGGTTGGCTGTGCGGTAAAGCATCCAATCATTTATTCCCCTTTCATGAAAACGAAAAGTAGCTATAACACGTTCAAGTTCCGTTTCGTTCCTTTAATGAAAAGTTAACATGATTAGTTCATACTGAATGAAATAAAGTTAAGTAAAATTACAGTTTAATTATGCCTAGGTATGCTATGCTAGGTTAGGTTATATTAAGAGATGAATGGCAAAACGCTGGGTGATTGAATCCACGTTAAACCTTAGGCCTAGGGTGGGGTGAAAAGTTTGACCTTCTGGGCTAGGTTAGGCTAGGTTATATTATACCTGGAAAGAACCTGGAATAATTTTTTCGTTGTAGAGAAACTCAGAATAAAGCTAGGTTAGGTTTGGTTATATTATATCTGGTTAGGCCATGCTAGGTTAGCTCGACCTCTGGACAGATTTCCTTTCACTTCGTTTTATTACGAATTTTAAAAATTATAATACTTGCAATTCTTAAAAGTTTCTAATATTTCTATTGTATCTATATTGTGTAAAGGTGTGTATATACATTTCCGCTTAAATCACAAAGTAATTTTCAAAACGCATTTATTACGGCATTTTATAAATTATTTAACACTGAATGAAACGTTATATATACATGGTCCGGCCTTCCGCTTAAATCACAAACTAATTTTCAGCTGTCTATAATTTTTTAAGTTACGAGAAATGTACAATTAAAGCCACACCATATACAAGGTGGGCCGAAAGTCTGGATCCATAGGAAAATATTTATTTTAATACATAAATTACAACAAATGGTAAATATTTGAAATGAATATCAACTTTAACTCGTAAATGCGTATCCGTGATACTGTACAGTAGTTCGTACTCCAGTATAAATACTCAAATACTTTTTTTATTTCAGCCCAGAAATGGCTTCGAATCTAACAACAGAAGACCAGGTAGAACTTGTGCTCATGTACGCAAGACAGGGCGCTACACACAGAGAAGTTGCTACCGAATTCAATAGAAATCATCCTGATAAGCATCCAGTAACACATGCGACTGTTGGCAAGTTGTTTAAACGTTTCAAAGAAACAGGAAGTGTACATGATCGACGGCGTTCTGGTCGTCCAAAAACTGCAACTGATGAAAATACCTCTGCAATGGTATGTGAAACTTTAATGAATAGTCCAGTAAAGTCAACAAGAAGATTATCAAATGAAACGCATCTCGAGAACGTCAATTCGAAGAATTATTAAAAATCATAAATTCCATCCCTAAGTGTCTCGATGTCAGAGGCCGCCAATTTGAGCATTTGTTATAATTTGTTGTTTATACTGGAGTACGAACCACTGTACAGTATCACGGATACGCATTTACGAGTTAAAGTTGATATTCATTTTAAGTATTTACCATTTGTTGTAATTTATGTATTAAAATAAATATTTTCCTATGGATCCAGACTTTCGGCCCACCCTCTATATATATATATATATATAATGCCGAAATAACCGCGAAGGAAACAGAGAACGGGACAATAATTAAAAACTAGTACACTAATTTACAGCTCAAAAGGAAGATTCGCTGGGTGATAGCATTTCACTTCGTTTTATTACGGCTTTTTATAAATTATTTAACACTGATTGAAACGATGTAAATAGACCGAGAATAAAGCACAAACTATTTTTCAAAACGCATTTATTGTGGCCTTTTATAAGTTAACACTGAATGAACCGAAGTATATAATCACAAATTAATCACTTACATTTCAAATGGCGTGTCCGTTGGCTATTGCAATCTATCGCAAATTTCTGCAACAGTCTGCGTTGAGAGAAGTTTATTCCGGTCTGCAGCGTTGAAAATTACACGCGTTGCCTCAGCGTAGAAATCTTCAACTTCAAACAATTCGGGAGAGTTGTAGAGCTGACTCATGGTGAGGTATTTCAAAAGCACTGCTCCAAAAAAAGACTGAATTGAGGATCGTAATTATGATCATCCCACAATACCCGATTCGCAAGCTTCCTATTGGACCTCAGTGAATTTTGGGCGGGCCTTAACGCATAGGCCCGCCTTGCCTCCAACCAGAGGTTCTGGGCTCCTCCCACAGGGTTGTGATTGGCTGCTCCGTGAAATCTGGGGCGTGTCAGATATACTCATTCGTAGAGAGAGAGAAATGTGGTTTTTGATCTTGTATTCTGGGGTTCCGATGATTTGGCGGGGGAAGGGTGATTTGAACGTATGATAGGCAACCAATTATATGAGGTGCTTAACGAGGTTGGAAGATAAGTTTGTAAATGGATTTATGGTGCCCCATCTAAAACAGATACGGAAAATTTATCATTTCCCCTGAAAAATTAAACGTCACAAACTGGAAGGTAATTTCCAAACCATTAACCATGAATGGAAAAAGAAAAATCACCAGCGCCGAAAGTTCTCCAGCCCTTCGAAACAATTCTCGTACTGTAAAACTTTATTGTGGTCCCAAATTTCGCGTATGATAAAATAAATAAATTTTTAAAATTGACAGAGATGCGTGGCGGATGCAGGTCACTAAGCCTTACTCCACCATATACCGGGTTAATGCTTTATGACGTCAGCGCTTGGCTCCTGCCAAACGAACACCTCTCTTCCTCTCTCCTTCTCCTCTATCTTAAGTTAGGTATACCCCTTTTGGGGTGAGGCCGTCCCACTTCTCCCCCAAAGACGTCTTCCCCAGCGGGAATTCATTGCAACTTGGGGATAACTCCGCCTCCAAGTTGCATAACCCCTTGTTGCTCTTGCAGCATCCCCCCCCCGTTGGGGGTGCCTTACAACAAGGGGTTGGCACTGGTGCTGGCACTGGCACTCTTGCAACATTGATCAACATTTGCAATTGCATTGCACTCTCTCTTTTTGTGCCCATACTACTCTATATATCCCCGATTTAGCACCATGCGATTTTCACCTCTTTCCTAAACTTAAAGAACATCTCCGTGGAAATCGCTACGAGTCTGACGAAGAAGTTAAGGCCGCTGTGAAATTTTGTATTCATTGGCAACGCTCCGAGTTTTACCGGGATGGATTTCAAAAACTCATTTATCATTGGCATAAATGTATCGAGGTAGCGGGTGATTTTATAGAAAAGTAAATGTATCATTTTAAAGAATAAACTCTAAGGTACATATCTGCTTTTGTTTCGATAAAACCCTTCAACCCGTTTAAAATTTATTTGAGTGGAGGCATTACTTTTCAGCCCACCCTCATATATACGAGTATATATATATATATATATATATATATATATATATATATATATATATATATATATATATATATATATACCGGGTGTCCCATTCGAAATGAAACAACTTTGAAACTGTAATTTTTAAAGTATTAATGTGAGAATGTTGAAACTTTACCAGTTACTACAGCATATGCATAAGTTTTTGTCATAATGTTTTTGTTTGTTTCAGATTGAATTATATTTACCCCACAAGAAAAAGCGAAATGTGTGTTATGGATGGCTGAGTTGAAGTCCCCTACTCTGGTGCAACGGTGATTCCGTACAACCTTTCACAAGGAACCACCCACCAGAAGAGACCTATATGCATGGACCAAGAAATTTGAGGAGACTGGCAGTGTTCTAAAGGAACACTTTGGAGGGCTAACAAGATCGGAAGAAGATGTTGAACGAGTACGCGGCGCCTTTGGTAGTAGCCCGAGAAAGTCCATCCGTCGTGCCAGTATCGAGCTAAAGATTCCACGTTCAACTGTGCATAGAGTCGTGCGCAAGCAGCCGCAGCTCTATCCATATAAGCTTCAAATTGTTCAGCATATAACATGAGAAGATCTTAACAAAAGGAAACATTATGCTATGCACAATGAATTTAATGTATCTAATGTATCTAATATATCTAAACGTTATAATTCACATATATCATATGAAACTTTATGACATTGACTATTTACTGTGTGAATATTACATTGTTTGCATCATTCAATAAAAAATTATAAGGTTTCAAAGTTGTTTCATTTCTAATGGAACACCCGATGTGTGTATATATATATATATATATATGTTAAACACAGACCGTGCATGGAACAAGGAACTCTTCTGGGAAAATTAAATCCACTATAGTCCGAATAAGTAATGGTAAATGACAAATACCATAGTTTTTTTCCTTTTTCATGATTTTAGCCCGACGTGGGCAACGGGTCTCTCGCAAAGAGATCCCATAAATATAGCTTCCCTCACCAGCTATCTGCAAAGCAGACAGGATCCAGCTTTGGGACGTGGATCTAGGGTTTAAAGCAAACCTGGATCCCTACACTCAGAACCTCTATATAAGTAAAAGACTCGTTGCATTCACGTCGTGTTGAATAAATCAAAGAAAAAGGGGGTAACTATTGTATTTTTAGCCAAAAAAACCAAAACTTAAACCTCAACCGGGACATTGAGCGTCCACTTTTCAAGGCACGAAACACGTCCGTTTAGTATACACAAACTCAGAATGGTTCCCTGAGAACATTATATGTTAAACACAGACCGTGCATGGAACAAGGAACTCTTCTGGGAAAATTAAATCCACTATAGTCCGAATAAGTAATGGTAAATGACAAATACCATAGTTTTTTTCCTTTTTCATGATTTTAGCCCGACGTGGGCAACGGGTCTCTCGCAAAGAGATCCCATAAATATAGCTTCCCTCACCACTATGGTATTTGTCATTTACCATTACTTATTCGGACTATAGTGGATTTAATTTTCCCAGAAGAGTTCCTTGTTCCATGCACGGTCTGTGTTTAACATATAATGTTCTCAGGGAACCATTCTGAGTTTGTGTATACTAAACGGACGTGTTTCGTGCCTTGAAAAGTGGACGCTCAATGTCCCGGTTGAGGTTTAAGTTTTGGTTTTTTTGGCTAAAAATACAATAGTTACCCCCTTTTTCTTTGATTTATTCAACACGACGTGAATGCAACGAGTCTTTTACTTATATAGAGGTTCTGAGTGTAGGGATCCAGGTTTGCTTTAAACCCTAGATCCACGTCCCAAAGCTGGATCCTGTCTGCTTTGCAGATAGCTGGTGAGGGAAGCTATATTTATGGGATCTCTTTGCGAGAGACCCGTTGCCCACGTCGGGCTAAAATCATGAAAAAGGAAAAAAACTATGGTATTTGTCATTTACCATTACTTATTCGGACTATAGTGGATTTAATTTTCCCAGAAGAGTTCCTTGTTCCATGCACGGTCTGTGTTTAACATATAATGTTCTCAGGGAACCATTCTGAGTTTGTGTATATATATATATATATATATATATGATGAATAAAACCACGAAGGAAAGGAAACACAAAATGGTGCTCAAGCGCTTTCGTCTAATGACATATATATACCTATTAAAATACGTATATTATAATATATATTATATATATATATATATATACAGGGTGGGCCGTAAGTTTCCATACATAGGAAAAATAAACATTTTTTTATGGACAACCATTTTTATTTATATAATATGCTCTACATGGTTGCCATTGTTTTGAAAACACATTTCAATAAGTGTTCCCCACTGTTGATGAACACGCATTAGCACAGTTGACGTTATGCTTGTAATGGCGTTGGTGATACGTTCCTTTAGATGATTTATGTCTCGTATCTTTTCCTGATACACCATGGCCTTCAAGTGCCCCCAAAGATAGAAATCAAGGGGGGTGAGATCTGGGGATCTGGGAGGCCACTCCACAGGACCACGCCGACCAATCCAAGCATCCGGAAACTGCTGATCCAAATACCGACGCACGTGAAGACCATAATGAGGTGGAGCTCCATCTTGCTGGAAGTAAACTGGGAAGTTACCTTCCTCGTTTAGCAGGGATGGGAAAATCTCTTCTTGCAACATGTTAAGATACCTTTCGGCATTAAGATTTCCACTGACAAAAATTGGTCCAATAATTCTGTCACCCCATATCCCGGCCCACACCATCACTTTACCGGCACCTTGCATCTTCGTCGGACTCAGCCAGTTAGGGTTAGCATTACTCCAATAACGTATGTTTTGCCGATTAACCTCTCCATTGACGTAAAAATTTGCTTCATCAGTAACATAAAAACAAACGTTTAATTTTTCCTATGTATGGAAACTTACGGCCCACCCTGTATATACATATATATATATATATATATATATATATATATATATATATATATACATACATATATATATATATATATATTATATCTATATATATATATATATATATATCTATATATATATATATATATATATATATATATATATATATAATTTAGGGTGATTAAAAAATATCAATTGTTAGATTTTTTCTGGGCCACCCTCTAATTATGTTTAATTTGGTAAAAACGTCATGTGTACAAAATTTCAGGTGATTCTAATGTATTTTAGGGGTCGCTACCGTAATCTAAACCATTACTTTTCTGTTTACTTTCAGGAAATTGAGTTTTGAACTGTGACGTTTTTCTTATAATATCTGTTCCGTGTGATAAGTGCGTTAATGCACATAGAGCTAACAGTGCTGAGTAAACACAACACTCTTGTAACCATTTACACTCCGTTGTGACCGAATATTGAGGGCAACCGGCACTTGTACACTGTACTGTCTGTACAGCTATAATTCAGTAGTCGTCTGACTGTCGTGAGTGTAAGAGGTTCTGCTGTCGACTCTCGTCATGGAACCCACGCCATCTTCTAGCAGGGGTACTGCTATTCACACAAGAAAAGATACTAATATTTGGCTTATTGGACAACCATTAGATACACTTAAAACAACAGTTCTTCCATCAAAGCTAGAAACTATGGCTTTGTTTATGGCTTACAGAAAGAAAAAACAAACAATTCGAGAAGCCTGCTTGTCTACTGCAAATGATGTGTTGGCAGTATGGGGAGGAGCACGAATTCCAACTAGAAAGAAGTCGCACGTTGTTGAAAAAATTGAGAAACTGTTCAAAGAATGGCAAGGATTAAAGAAAAATAAAGAGAATAAGGCGAAACAATAAAAAAATCTTTTAGATAAGCAAACCAAATGGAACCAAGAATTAGATGGCCTGTTTGATATAGCACATGCAGATGCTATGAAGCTAATTGATATTGAAGAAGATAAGCTATTTCTAAAACTCCAGCGAGAACAGGGGCGAAAAGAAAAATGGATGGGATTGATAAAGAGTTTGCAAAGAAAGAAAAGTATGCTAAGAAAAAGGAAGAACAATTTAACATAAGAAAAGCAAGAGAAATGTCGGGATTTGAAGAAACTGTAGTTCTCAGTGACTCAACTAGCAGTTCTGGTGCTGAAAGACAAAATACAACATCTGATGAAGAGTTTACGGTTGATCCTAGTGAACCATCCATCTCAAAACAGACTGTACGAAAGAAACAAAAATTGCTTGATGATACATTGCTTGCAGCCCTTGGTGTAACAAAAATGAGCAATAGAAGTGCATCATTAGTGATGATACCAATGATTGAAGGTCTTGGGAAAAATGCAGAAGAATTCAATGTCAGTTATTCATCTATAAGAAGAGCAAGAGAAAAATTTTGGAAAAAATTTGGAGAAAATTTAAAGAAAGAGTTTAAAGCTGATGTTCCTTTAACCATTCATTGGGACGGAAAACTAATAGAAGACATAACAGGACGAGAAGTTGTTGAAAGACTCCCTATACTGATTTCAGGAGATGGCATTGATCAACTTCTTGGTGTTCCAAAAATCACTGCAAGCACAGGAGAATTAACTGCAAATGCCGTCCACCAAGTTTGTTTGGATTGGGAAATCTCAGGCAAAATAAAATGCATGTGTTTTGACACCACAACATTGAATACAGGTCGTAGAAATGGTGCCTGTGTTCTTCTAGAACAGAAAATGAACAAACGTATGCTGTGGCTGGCCTGCAGACATCACATACTAGAAATCGTGTTAGAAGCTGTTGTTTCGCATTCATTGCCTGCATCATCAGGACCTGATATTGCAATTTTCAAACGATTTAGAATGAAATGGTCAAAATTAGACACAAAAAACTACAGAACAGCATTAGATGATCCAAATACCATACCCAGTATTACTGATATAAAAGCAGAAGTGATTGAGTTTGATACCACTCAACTTGAAGAACATCAACCTCGTGACGATTACGAAGAATGCTGGAACTGACAATCATTTTCCTTGGTGGAGTACCAAAGAGAGGAGTTTCATTCAGAAGACGAGCTGGCGTTCACCGAGCAAGATGGATGGCAAAAGTCATTTATGCCATGAAAATTTGGTTGTTTAAAACACAATTTAAATTAACACCCAGAGAAGAAAAAGGCCTTAGAGATATCTGCCTCTTTGCTGTACACATATATGTTAAATCCTAGTTTACAGCGTCAGTTTCAGCTCTCGCTCCTTGTCTCGATTTAGAGATGCTGAAGAAACTGCAACGGTACAAACTAAAAGATGAACGCATTGCAACTGTTGCCCTGAAGAAAATGATGAATCATTTATGGTATCTTTCAGAGGAGTTAATAGCATTTGCTTTCTTTGATGATGGCGTGCTACACCAAACTAAAAACCGAATGAAGCAAGCATTGCAAAACGGCGCCGAACCAAATCCAGAGAAAAAAGCGGTTATTGACCCTGAAGTTATTGAAAACAGAGAACTGGAAGACTTTGTTTGTGCAAATACAAAATAATTTTTTAATAGACTTGGTTTACCATCAACGTTTCTTAATAAGAACTCTGAAGAGTGGAATGAAGATAACTGCTACACCAACGTAAAACAAGTCATAAGAAAAATTCAAGTTGTTAATGACAATGCAGAAAGAGGAGTTAGATTGGTCGATGAATACAACAAACTAATCACAAATGATGAAGAACAGAAACAGTATCTCCTCCAAGTGGTAAAGAAATATAGAGCTGCTCTTCCAAATAAAAACAAGAAGACAATATCATCATTAAGAAATTAACAGTGAAATATAATGAACAAAAGGTTATTATTATTACGGAAGTCTTATTATTATTACAGAAGAACTGTCAATTTGAAAATGTAGAATGGCTATGATAGGCCTACCGGGGAACTTCCACTTAAAAAAAAAAAGGTAACGCGCCGTATGCTTTGTACCTCAAGGGTGGTGTGGAAACAGCATATATTTCTTATTTTGTGTCTGATTTTCAACTTATGGTAGCGACCCCTAAAAATTATTTTTTTTTATTCAAAATTTGCATGCATTACTTTTTTACCAAATTAAACATAATCAGAGGGTTGCCCGAAAAAGAATTCCCCAAAAAATTTTTCGGTCAATTTTTGAATCACCCTAATATATATATATATATATATGCATATAACTGCAATGACCGCGCAGTATATAAATGAATAGAAACGACATAAGTGTTAAGGAACGTCTCTGCACACGAGGAGGAGAGATAACGAATAATGAAAAATGAGGCGAACCGCCCGGGAATCGAACCCAGGGCCTTCCAATTGCCGGTTGGATGCTCTACCATTATGCTACGGACCTCACTCAATCACAAATCGAAATTCTCCCACATAGGGCAGAAACCAATGCCCTGAGAAGGCACCCTCGCAAATCGTGAATATGCGCATATAACTGCAATGACCGCGCAGTATATAAATGAATAGAAACGACATAAGTGTTAAGGAACGTCTCTGCACACGAGGAGGAGAGATAACGAATAATGAAAAATGAGGCGAACCGCCCGGGAATCGAACCCAGGGCCTTCCAATTGCCGGTTGGATGCTCTACCATTATGCTACGGACCTCACTCAATCACAAATCGAAATTCTCCCACATAGGGCAGAAACCAATGCCCTGAGACGGCACCCTCGCAAATCGTGAATATGCGCATATAACTGCAATGACCGCGCAGTATATAAATGAATAGAAACGACATAAGTGTTAAGGAACGTCTCTGCACACGAGGAGGAGAGATAACGAATAATGAAAAATGAGGCGAACCGCCCGGGAATCGAACCCAGGGCCTTCCAATTGCCGGTTGGATGCTCTACCATTATGCTACGGACCTCACTCAATCACAAATCGAAATTCTCCCACATAGGGCAGAAACGAATGCCCTGAGAAGGCACCCTCGCAAATCGTGAATATGCGCATATAACTGCAATGACCGCGCAGTATATAAATGAATAGAAACGACATAAGTGTTAAGGAACGTCTCTGCACACGAGGAGGAGAGATAACGAATAATGAAAAATGAGGCGAACCGCCCGGGAATCGAACCCAGGGCCTTCCAATTGCCGGTTGGATGCTCTACCATTATGCTACGGACCTCACTCATTTTTCATTATTCGTTATCTCTCCTCCTCGTGTGCAGAGACGTTCCTTAACACTTATGTCGTTTCTATTCATTTATATACTGCGCGGTCATTGCAGTTATATGCGCATATTCACGATTTGCGAGGGTGCCTTCTCAGGGCATTGGTTTCTGCCCTATGTGGGAGAATTTCGATTTGTGATTGAGTGTGGTCCGTAGCATAATGGTAGAGCATCCAACCGGCAATTGGAAGGCCCTGGGTTCGATTCCCGGGCGGTTCGCCTCATTTTTCATTATTCGTTATCTCTCCTCCTCGTGTGCAGAGACGTTCCTTAACACTTATGTCGTTTCTATTCATTTATATACTGCGCGGTCATTGCAGTTATATGCGCATATTCACGATTTGCGAGGGTGCCTTCTCAGGGCATTGGTTTCTGCCCTATGTGGGAGAATTTCGATTTGTGATTGAGTGAGGTCCGTAGCATAATGGTAGAGCATCCAACCGGCAATTGGAAGGCCCTGGGTTCGATTCCCGGGCGGTTCGCCTCATTTTTCATTATTCGTTATCTCTCCTCCTCGTGTGCAGAGACGTTCCTTAACACTTATGTCGTTTCTATTCATATATATATATATATATATATACTTACTTTGTGTGACTTACTTTGTGTGGGTTCGAACGACCTACGGTCGACCCCTCTGCAGCATCCCGCCCCATTTCCGGGATTTGGTGAAGGAGGGAATTGCTGTCTGATCACCTCCTGTCCTTGTAGCCAGCCACGCATGGCTGGTGACGGACTTTGCACAGGAATCTATCCAGCTGGTTCTTGAAGTTATTTAGGTCGGTGTGCTGGAGATTCCTTACTTCTCTCGGTAGGGCATTGAAAAGCTTTGGACCTTGTATTTTGAGAGTATTTTCCATCCTCGTTTTCATGGCCTCTTGTCCCACAGCAGCCCTCAAGTATTTTTCATATGTATATTATTGTGTACCGCTCGTGCCTTCTTTCGAGAGAGTAGTGTTTCAGAGATTGTAGTCGAGACCAGTAGTCTTCACTTTCCGTTTCTTCAATCTTAGACGTAAAAGTCCTTTGTATAGCTCCAATGTCCGCAATGTCTCGTTTTTTGTATGGGCTTGCGAGTACTGAGCAATACTCAATTATTGGTAGGACTAGACTCTTCCATAATTTGAGCATGATGTTTGCTTTTCTGCTGCGGAAGCTCCTCCAGATGATTCTCATTATTTTTCTAGCCGTTGTAATTTTTATGTTATGGTGCTCTCTGAATTCTGTATCCGACGGCATTACTACTCCAAGATCCCTGACTTGTAGATTTGGTGTTATCTGTTTGTCTTGCAGAATTTTGTATCTTTTGTTCTGCAGCTCCTTGTTATTACCATATCTTAGAAGTTGGAATTTTTCTTCGTTTAACTTCATATTGTTGTCTTCTGCCCACTGGAATAATGTTTCAATGGCGTTTTGTAATTTTCTTATATCACCTTCGTTCAATATTTCCTTACATATCTTTGTGTCATCTGCGAAACATGATACAATACTGTCATTGATATCTGCATCAATATCTGCAATCATTATTATGAACAGCAAGGAAGCTAATACTGTCCCTTGTGGGACAGAGCTCACGACTTCCGAGATTTCCGATTTAACTGCGTTTACCACCACTCTGTGTTCTTTGCGTCAAGAAATTAAATATCCATCTTCCTAGCTTTCCGTAATTCCTGCATTCTTAAGTTTGCATGCTGTGATTCCATAATCACATTTATCGAAGGCTTTAGCAAAGTCCGTATATATTACATCTATGATTTTTTTCCTCGACACAATGTTTCCAATATTTTTTCGTGGTGGTCAAGTAGCTGTGATAGGCATGATCTTCCAGCCATGAAGCCATGTTGATTCGGGTTGTATAAGTCTTTTTCTTGTAGGTAGTAGGTAGTTTTGTCTCTAATTATACGTTCAAAGGACTTTATAAGGTGTGAGGTGAGAACCACTGGCCGATAATTCTTGGGCATTGCTCTGTTACCACCTTTAAATAGGGTGGGAAATGTTTGCGTTCTTTAAGGGGAGTGGAATTTGTCTTGTGTCGAGTGATTTCCTCCATAGTAAGTATAGCGGTTTGGCAATACTCTTTTTACATTTCTTCATTTCTTATATATACCATATGTCCCACAAAAAAGTACACCCAACTTTAGATTGTACTAACTCCTCCAAAAATTGAGATATTTTGGATCTGTTTGTTTGATTTAATACAGCAAATTATTCTTTGTTAACGTTCAAATTTATTCATGTTTAAACGATTTAGTGTTTAAGCATCTGCTTTTAACTGAAGGGTACAGCAAAATGGGTTGCGCGGAATGATCATTTCTCCCAGCCAGATAGCTCCTCTTGCTTTAACCAATGTGCTACTTTTTACGTCGAAGGATATTGCAAATTTTTTTTTTAAATAATTCGAACTTTTGTATCTAAGATACGAGTCATACATATAAATGAAGAATCTGAATTACTAAATTTATAAATAACTTTGAAACCCTTATCATGCAGTTTACACGAAGGCAGCGCGTCCTCATGGTCACAACTTATCTGCAAACTAAAAGCTTAAAACAAGTTCAGAATACCTTCGAACTGCAATTTCCCGATAGAGCTTCTCCAACTAAACATACAATTTTGAAGAATGTTCGGAAATACAAAGAAGAAGGAACGGTCCTCAATTTGAACAAAGGACGTTCAGGCCATCCGAAGACGGCAAGAACAGACGAGAACATTCAGCATGTTGGCATTTATTATCAAATCAGGGCTTCTGGGAGGCCATTCAATGTCATGGCCTGTAGCAATTACTCTTTGGTGGAAGACTTCCTGCAAGCGTTCCTTCACAATAACTCTCCTGTGAGCAGGAGCTCCGTCTTGCACCCACCAAATACGATTAAATCGGTTTCCATAAGTAATACGTATTTGTGGAAGGATTTCTCGGTCTATCATTTCTAGGTAAGCTTCACCATTTAGATTACCATCGTAAAAGACCGGGCCAATTAACGCTCCATTACCGCACAGTCCTACCCAGAGAGAGAGTTTTTGTCTAGAGTTATTCTTTTCGTAGATATGATTGTCAGGTGGATGATTTTTTGGTGCATACTGACGGCAGATTTGTCTGTTCACTAGACCATTCATAAAAAAGGCCGCCTCATCTCCAACCACTAATTGTTCCGTGAATCTTTCTGGTTTTTCAAGAAACCACTGGGCAAATCTTAGGCGGCGAGGTAGATCTCCTTCAATGAGTTGATGTCGAATTTCCATTCTGTATGGGTACAAATTCAAATCCTCACGAACTATTCGATGAAATGACATGCGTGAGAGTTCTGTACCATTTTGCCTGGTGGACACTTTTGGATGTCTCTCACTTGACCCCGTGTGATTACTTTTTATGGGGTCATTTGAAAAATAGAGTATTTGCATCACAACCTATCAATTTAGATGATTTGAGGACTCGCATCACAGCTGAAATCAACTTGTTAAAAGACAATCCAGATCTTATCAAAAGAGTGATGGGGAAGATGAGAGCTCGACTCCAGATTTGTATCGATAGGAATGGCGGTCATGTTGAAAGAAAACGAAACTAAGCATAACTTTTGCAATAAGGAATAAAGAAATATCTGCTTTGTATCTTATTAAAATTATGTTAAAGTATCTATTATTATGTATTTGTCTTTTCATTACATCGATAGCACACATTATTTTTTCATTGACCAATTTCGCGCAATCCATTTTGTTGTACCCTTCAGTTAAAAGCAGATGCTTAAACACTAAATCGTTTAAACATGAATAAATTTGAAAGTTAACAGAATAATTTGCTATATTAAATCAAACAAACAGATCCAAAATATCTCAATTTTTGGAGGAGTTAGTACAATCTAAAGTTGGGTGTACTTTTTTGTGGGACATATGGTATAATGCACCTTGGTGGTGTAGTGGTTAGCATCGCTAACTACGAATCCATCAGACCCGGGATCTGGACCCGGTGACGGCAGTCGGCGCGCAGCAAAATCCAGCTGTTCACCCTTCCACACAATAAACAACGTGGTTGGTAGATAAATGGGTACCCTTAAGACGCTGGGCTGGTGGTGGGGCGTGGTTCAGATTCCACGTCGGTCTAAGGCAGTGGTCGGGGAACAGGGGTAAATTACCCCAAATGGGGTAAATTTAAAAATTTTGGGGGTAATGCGTGCGGTATGAGAGACACTTCCCTCAGAGCCTCAGTCGTGTGTATGGTATCATGAAACGAAGAGGTGCTTTTAGTGCTTGACACTTTGAGCTGATATTTTTTTCGTATATTTTTATTGTATTTTGTTACATAAATGTGGCGTTATTCTAAATTTTAGAATATTACGAATTTACGTCCTGATTTTGATGTTGTTGTATCAAAAATGAAACAGCATCATTTTTCCAAAACCTGAAGTGGAAATGTTTTGAATGAAATTCTTCAGTTCTTCAATCCTTTTTATAATTTTGTTTGTGTGCTATTCTTATGCCAGCATGTGTGGCTTTTTTTTATTTCTCCATAATAATGGATCCAATAAACATTTTTTGAATTTGAATTTTTTGTATACCATATGCAACAATTTTAAGAGCAATTGGCTTGTTTTTGTTTACTTTGAAGTCTGGGGGTAATTTCATTTTGCTCAAATAGATTTTTGGGTAATACCCAAAAAAGTTCCCCGACCCATGGTCTAAGGTGTAGTGGAAAGCTTGACCTTCGTCAGAATGAACAATTAGGGCGGAAGCAAACCAAAGGTGTGTGTATATATATATATATATAAACAGAAACATTATACATATTAAAATATAAATACTGAAACTAATGCGAAAGAGTATATATACAAAACTGTCAGTATATCTGAACGTCTTGCAAAATGCAAACTTTCAGTGGCATCGGTTCGAATTTCACCGAGGTAAGGTAAATTTATTTCTGATGTATTTAATATTGAAACTTAAGTTGCTGTTAGTGTATTGTTCCTGAGTGTCATAAAATTAATACGCATGTTAATACTTGGTTAATGAAAAAAAAAACCGAAGTGGTATTTAATTGACATTTCCCCCACTAGATGGCGCCACCCACTTCGATTAAATAATTTTCAAGTAATCGGTTCCCGAAAAGTATTTCATTAATCATCGAAGTTTGAATTAAAATACTGTCATGACCTGAGGACTTGCTCAATGAAAGCGTTTCCCACATCTTGAAAATTCTAGTCTCAGTGTACAATGTTAAAGGTTGCCACTAAATGTGTTATTTTTTGGTGTTATTTTTTGGTGTTATCTTTTTTAATGTTTATTACTATGCACACACAACAGATTTGCCTTTTTGCAGGACGCATTTTTCAGACTAGTAACAGATTCTGTAGAACGATGAACAAGTTACCCCCAAGAAGCTCAGCATCGCAAATGCTCGCTACCCACGATAATTCGAGCTACAAGGACGTAACTAAACGTGTTCAATACAGTCCGATGTAAAGAATTAACGACTTATCTAATTAATTTATCCAAACTATTCATTAATCCTGTAATGTCTTTTAAACTCCTGGCTTCATGGTATAAAAATTTTTGTACAGCTTCATGTAACTTTCATGTAACTTTGATAATATCGGTTTTTATTTTAACTTTTAGTTAAATTTTTATTTTCAAAACTTTTTATTTATTACTGCAATTATTGAGAGGTTATTTTTCCTGCCAGTAAAATTTTTCATTTTCATTTTCACAGTATTTCATTTTCATATATATATATATATATATATATATATATATCAGCAAATTACAAAATAACAGGTTAAAAGTTAAAACGCCCCTATTTTTTACCCTGAAATATAAATTTGAGTGGGTAACTTTTGCTTGGCAATAACATTAATATTAATAATCATATACCCGGAAATATTGGTCGATGTTTTTTATGATTTGGACCGATGATATATTTTTTTTTTAAATCTGGCTTTGATACCGTTTAATTTCAATAATAAAACGGTTTCATTTGAGAAGGAAAATAATAATCGAATGAATTGCTTTTGAAACCGCTTCAAAACTCATAAAAATAAATGGTAATTGAAACTGATGAAAGAAAACACATTTAAAATTAAGACTTTTTGTATTTATATATTTACGTAGGTATGATGGAGGAGTATAAAACACACACACAAACACACACACACACACACACACACAAACACACACACACACGTTGACAAAAGTTTTGTCTCCGAAAAAATCATTAAATACATCGATCTCACGTCATCATTGCCTTACCGCTTTTACAATATACTCAGTTCCCATGGCAACTGAAAACCATTCGCGACGAAATATTTGTTTTTCTCTCTTTTAACTTTTCTCTTACAATCAGGTTGTGGTGAGTTTGGTATTTGTGCATGAAATATACAGCAATAGTACCACGCTTAAATCTAGAGTTCAGTAATATGAGGTACTTCAGCTGTAATAAATTATAAATGGTGATCTTGAATCCTGAAAGGAGTGGGTCGTGGAGGAGTTACCTCTGCGGATGTGAAAGAAGTCGCTGGAGGAGTTTTCTGAGGAGACCTGGATGGAGTTTTAAAGACGGGCTTGAAGAACCTGTCCAGGAAGAGTTGTTTGACAAACCGCTTCTTTTCATTGTAAATCTTCCTGTAGCAGGTATATCCACTAGAAATGAGAGCGTTTGCCTTCCTACTACGGTCGAAGTCGGGGTCATTCTTCTCATAAAGGTCCATTGTCCATTGCAAATACTTAAAGTCCTCACCTAAAGTTTTTGTGCCGAGTTCTTTGGAAGGAGCCTCTTCACGTGGACATGACTTGGCGTCATGGCGTTAATGTGGGGATGGGTGTATCAAATGCGGGAACTGGTAGTGATTATAATACGTCGTAAATGCGGATCGACGTAACTCGAACCGTCGTAGGTCGGGGACCCTATATTGTTGATTGTTGCTTTCTTCATTGTTGCTGTATTTGAATTAAAAATTTTAAATATCGCATAATTTTCCTTAAGATACTGCGTTCATATAAAAGTTTACTACGTAATTTTAGAACACAAAAGTTTACTAGGTAATATCCGAACACTCGGTGTGTGTATATATGTATATATATATATATAATATATATATATATATATATATATATATATATATGTGTGTGTGTGTGTGTGTGTGTGTGTGTGTGTTTGTGTGTGTGTGTGTGTGTATATATACCTTTGCCAGTTTTTTATTTTAAAATTTGATACAAATTGTCTTCATGCAAATTATTATTTTGTTAATTCTAAATTATTCATGAACAGCTTTATTTTTCTGCTCACTCCCACTCTCTCCCACGAACGTTGCCGTGTAGCAAACGGACAGTAAACGGAATAGGAAGATTAATTAAATTTGTGTCACTGTATATTAACCGCCGAGAGAAAGATAATTTAGTTTTAAAATTCCAGTTAGTATGCCAAAAGAGTAGTTAGTTTTAGAATTTACAGTTGGCAGCCCCTCATTTTAAAGCAAATTTTCAATGAGGATCGTGGTCGAAAGACGCATTGTGTTTCATAGTGCTTCTTTAATGTAAATTCCGTTAATTATAGTCGGCTCAGGCCGACTAAACTTCTCTCTCTTTACCAACTTGTATTCAATTGAATCCGCCCTGCCTTTTGTCACCGTGTTTCAAAAGTTTAACTGAATAAAATCGTCTAAAATCTATTTCGTGTTTCGGTCTCCCATCCGTTACGTGTAATCAGATACCCACTACCCGAGTCAGTGCAGTTAAACAAAATTCAGTATTGGAGAACCGTTAAAGTTTGCATCACAGTATAATCTATATATATAACAAATATCATTATAAGTAAATATAAATCATATTATACAAATGAAAATCATTGCACTAAAACCCAAACCATTATATCTGGTGGCGAGCGGTTTTCTAAACTCGCGTGCTTCGTTCCCATTTTATTTTTTTATTCAATCGTTCAATTTCTGTGAACGAGTTTTTTTTTTGTTCTTACTCCCTTGTCTCGACTCACGTTTTCTTTGAAAAAGCTAATTCGACTCTGCTGTTTCGGTAAAGCAAGGATTTTTGAGTCACATGGTTTTTGTTCTGTGTACACTATATTCAATTTGTAATAGAGAAGAAGGCAATTGAATAAATACAGTTAGCATTACAGTTTAAGTACTATTCGCAATATTTTCCTTTAAAAAATGTAGAGAGAGAGAGAGAGAGAGATAGAAATTCAAAAATGACTTGTTTTATAATTACATTCAAAACAAAAATCTCACTTATTTATCTTTTCTTTCTTTTCATATAATATTTAAATAGATAAGTCGGCGTTTATACTGCATGTCTAATATTGTATATCAATCTTACCCTCAATTTTAGATTCATAATGTTTCAAAAATAGATCAATTTTTTGGCATCGACCAATAAATTTTTTTTGTACAATTCCTTACGTGCACACGGCATATAAGCTATGTACGTTTTTATTTAGGACAGGTTTTCACTGAATTTCACAAATGTTTAGAGTTGTTGTTGTTGTTGTTGGTTAGCCGATCAGCCCACCCTGATCGAGCAAGCTGGCGGCACGCAGGTAACCGATCGCCCTCTCCGGAGTGGACCAGAGGTTCAGCGCACTAGTGATGTTGTGCTAGAGCGGTACAGTCTGTCATAATGTGTTCAATTGTTTGTGGTGTGTCCTGACACAGGTGGCAGATGTCGTCTGTGGAGTTGTCTAGTCTGTGTTTATATGTCTGTAAGGTGGGGTGACGTCCACATCGGAATCGTGCTAAGTTAACTCGATCCGATCTGCTCAGGCTGGTCTCTGACCTGTCAATGGGTGGCGGCTTCGCGCCTAGGACCGCATTCGGACCGAGTCGTGTCAGTGCTTTGTGGGTTAGGTGTGTGTGTATGTGTTTTCTGTACTGTGTGATGTCTGTGGGGCGTGGTATGGAATGGAGTATTTGGTTATAATGTCTCTCTGGTGTTACCTTAATGGTGCGAGGTGTCGGTGCATGATTGTACATGTAGTGGCAAAGGTGTTGTGGGTTAGTTGTCGCTGCTGCCATGAATTGTGTTCGTTCCCTCATGTCTAAATGTTCCCTAACTTTCAGTATTTTTGCTCCTGTGTGCAGGTGTTCTATTGGTATTGTTTCAGTACATCCTGTAATGATACGAAGGGTGTTGTTTTGTATTGTCTGTAAGGTGTTTATGTGTGTGTTTGAGATAATGGGTGCCAGCATGGGCTAGCATAGTCCATAACTGAGCGAATATATTGTTTGTATGTATGAGTGATGTTGTTTCCTGCTGGTGTCCAAAGTTTGTGCCTGTTAGTACCCTAAGCGTGTTAAGTCTTGACGTACATTTGTTTTAATGTCCAGAATGTGGTTTGCAAAAGATAATGATGTGTTGTATGTGACCCCCAAGTATTTTGGTCCTGTGAGTGTGTGGAATGTTGGTGTTGTTTAATGTAAGCTGTGGAGTTATCTGGTGTTCTTTTGTGTTGCTTGTTAGCAAGGTGATGGTTGATTTTGTGGGCTCTATTTTGAGTCTATTGTGTGTGAGCCAGTCTTGTATGCTGTTTATGTATGTTTGTAGGTTATTTGTAGCGGTGTCAATGTTGTTGTGGGTGGATGTTAGAGTGATATCATCTGCATATGATGATAAGGTAAGCTTGTTATTTATGGGTGTTGGACTGTCATGCATGTATAAGTTGAACAGTGATGGTGAGAGAACAGAGCCTTGAGGAACCCCGTTCGGAAAAAGCCTTTTTTTGGATGACTTGCCATTAAATGTGACATGTGTCTTCCTGAAAGATAGATGCTCAGCCACCTTTTGTTGTTATTGTGCATGTTTGTGTTGAGTATTTTGTTTATGAGAGGGAAGCGTGGGATAGCATCAAATGCTTATGCTTTACTAATGTCTAATGTTGCTAATAGTGTACGTTGAGCTGGTCGTCTGGAGTTGATGCCATCCATGATGTGCTGCGTGAGGTTAGTGAGTAATGTCGTGGTTGAGTGGTGAGGTCTGAATCCATGTTGAGTAGGCGATAGTGGTATGTGTGTGTTGGTGATTTGTAAAATTAGTCTTTCTGTTAGTTTGGAAGGTGTGCATAGTAAAGTAATAGATCTATAGGAAGCTGGTTCGGTTGGATTTTTGTTTGGTTTGAGTAGTGTAATAATTTTACCTTGTTTCCATATGTCAGGAATAATACAGTGTTGGTATGAATATGTGCTGATGTTTTGTGAGAGCTAGTATTCCCTGTGGGCCCAAGTGTTTAAGGTATATGTTAGATATGTTGTCTGGTCCAGTAGCCTTCGAATTCTTAATGTTTTTGATGATCTTGGTGGTCTGGTCTGTATTGAAGGGTGTAATGGTCGTGTCGAGTCTGTAGGTTTTCTTGTGTGTGGCTGTTTGTCTGTCTGCGTGTTTCTGGTTGTTTTCTCTGTTTAAGTGATTTATCTTTGCGTTGTGATTAACTAGAATGTTAGCTTGTTGTGTATATGTTGAGATATTATTTTGGCTGCGACAGATAGCCGCGTGTGAGGTGTGAATGGCGCTGTTAGAGTGGGTAATGCTGTTTATAGTCTTGTATAGCCTGGATGTATCTCTGGAGTGGTTTAGTGTTGTTATGAATTCCCTAAATGTTTCTGTTTTTTTAAGTTTGTTGTTTATTTCTGTGTTGAGCTCTTGTATCTGCTGTTTTATGGCTTCTGTGTGTTCACATTGCCTTATGAGGTGGGCTATTTCTCTAGTGTAATTTGGGTTGTATTTCCTAATGTTGACCTTGGGCATGTATTTGTTCGCACTATTGATGATCTGATTAAATATCTTGAGTGTTGTATTGATGTTTATGATGGGTGTGCTGTTTAATGTGATGAATTGTTCGTCAGTCTGTATCTTGAACTGTTCCCAATCAGCTTTCTTGTAATTTCTGTAAGTGTGCCTAAGGCTGTTGGGGCAGAGTGTAGAACGTGTTGTAATGATGATGGGCAGGTGGTCTGATGACAGCTGTTTTTCTGTCCTCCAGTGTGTATGTGTTGTTAGTGAGGGGGAACAGAACGTTATGTCCTGGGAGGAGTTTCAGTATCCTGCTTGATGTGATATGTATGTATGTTCTTCTGTATTGTTAAGAATGAAGAGGCTGTTTAGTTGTGTTGGCGCTTCTCGTGTTGATTTGGTTGTGTCTTTAGCGTTGAAGTCTCCTCCTTAGATGACATTAGTGAGAGAGGCCAGATTGTGTAACTGTGGATTGTAATTGGCTGGCACCTGAGGTGAACTATCTGGTGGGATGTAAATGTTGATGAGTGTGGTGTTGTTTTGCGCGTGTTTTAATGTTAACTGCCTGTATTTCTATCGTGTTATCTGCTTGGATTGTGTTTGTAATGTTTTGGGTGGCATCAATGTAGCTATTGCTCTTACGTATGTAAGTGATGAGTCCACCCCTCTGATCCCCAGTACGATCTTGACAGATCGCCGTGAAATCAGGGATGGTGGATGTTTTGTGTGTACGTTTTAGTTTTGTTTCTTTTATAAGTGCTATGTGAATGTTTTGTTTGTGTACGAATTCCCTAAGCTGCATGATTTTGTTTGTGAGGCCATCTACGTTGTACTGTAATATGTTGATATTATGCTTCTGTATGTCTCATGGTCCTATTGTGTCTATGTCTTTGTGTATAGTGACATGTGTAAGTTGTAGTGGGGCCTGGGTAGTGGGTGACATGTGTAAGTTGTAGTGGGGCCTGGATTACTCTTAATGTCGCCGGAGAGTAAGAGTAGTCAGGGGAGCACGCAATTGCTCCCCGAAAATTAAAAAAATATCACATACATCCGGCTATAGCACATACTGTAGGTCCGGCACTCTGACCGTGCCACGCAACAGGCCGTCGACTGCCAGTCTAGCCAACCGTAGACAGCCCCCTGCACGGAGATTTGAGGAAGTTTGGCTACCAGCGTGTTCATGTTTCGGTTTGACGTCGCCTCTTCTTCGCGTTGACGTGTCCCGCGCTAGAGGATACAGCCACTTTTAGAAGCTTCCTCGTCAGCTGCTAATGTTTAGAGTTAGTAGATACACTGAAATAATTAATCCTGTATGTATGTATATGATAGGAAACTCATAAAAAGAATGCATTTTTAAATCATGAATTTTTATAAGACGGTTCTTTTCTCGTTCGGACCCTTAAGATTAACGGATCACCTGAAGATCCGTCACCCCAGCCTTTTTTAGTTAGCTTTATAAGGCTAACTAACGAAAATATCACGACCTAACCTAACCAATCGTTAAGTCAACTGTACGCCCTTGACGATTGGTTAGGTTAGGTCGTGATATTTTCGTTAGTTAGCCTTATAAAGCTCACTAAAAAAGGCTGGGGTGACGGATCGGTGCTACTGTAGTATGCGGTCTACCTACGATTCGGCGGTCTACCTTTAATTATAGCTTCTTATCTTCTTATTATTTTATTATTAGGTTAATTGTACGCCCTTGACGATTGGTTAGGTTAAGTCGTGATATTTTCGTTAAAACTAACGAAAATATCACGAATTAACCTAACCAATCATCAAGGGCGTACTGTAGTATGCGGTCTACCGTTAAGTATGCGGTAGTAGTATGTTTAACTTCTTTAATAATTCCTTAATTGTGTAAATTAAATTATAATTCCTTTCAATTCATTTTCAATTCATTTTAAATATTTTAACGGTAGACCGCATACTACAGTAGAAACTTAACGGTAGACCGCATACTACAGTAGAAACTTAATGGTAGACCGCATACTACAGGGTGTCCCGTAAGTCTGGACCCATAGGGAAAAATAATAAAATTACAAAATAGTCCAAAAATTTATTTATAATATATTTTTTTATTATTTTTATTATTATTTTTATTATTTTTTTATTATGATCTTACTCCGCTGGAGTTTTATTTGTGGGGCCACTTGAAAGCCAAAGTGTACGAGGTCAAACTTCAGAACATTTTCCACCTTAAAGCACGCATTGTGGAGGCGTGTCAAGAAATTTCTGCGACTGTGATTCAGAAAGTGCTGTCGCAGTGGAGATTGCTTCTTCAACTATGTGTGCGACACAACGGCGGACACTTTGAACAGATTATGTAATAAATTTTTGGACTATTTTGTAATTTTATTATTTTTCCCTATGGGTCCAGACTTACGGGACACCCTGTACAGTAGCACCGACGGATCTTCAGGTAATCCAGATTAACTTTTTATTTTTATGACTTTGGGTTACATGATGATGTTTCCGATATGAGTTACAGATCTCAATTTATGCCCCAGAAAAATTAATGTTCAAATTATCACTTGTTAATGGAGGTAATTTAACAAAGATTTGAGGTATACAATTTTAATATTAAAGTTTTATTATTAAGTTCATTTAAAAATATTAAGGTGTAAATCATGTTTAAAGGTATTTTATTATTTTCTCTTGACCATGTTTCACTCGATTACTTTAGTTTTCAATTTTTATACATTATTAAGAAGTTTCTTCACATATTTTATATAGAAAAGATTCAAAGAAACAGTTACTTTGCGCATATGAAAATGAAAATGAAAAGGTTTATTGGCAGACTATAGTCCATATGACAAATATTATTAATACAATGACAGTTCATACACTAAGGATAAAAATATATACAATTGATTAGAAATAATACTGCACTGTCGAAGTTAAGTGGAGCTACAGACAGACGTTTTCGTACCAAAAAGTCCATAGCTTAGAGGATAAATGGCAGGACTCATGGATAGCTTGGATGATCGGGTTGGTTGATTTTTTAATTCTTTGCATTAGACTGTGTTGAGCACGTCTTGTTACCTCCGGGAAGCTCGGAACATTGCGGGTTGCAAACATTTGCGAAGCTGAGCATCTCGGGGGTAATTTATGTAAGAGTCTAAACGACCTGTTGTACAGCAAATTTAGGGTTCTGCTAGAACCTTTTTTATAATTCACCCAGAGTTGCTGACCGTATATATTACTGCAGAAAGTACGAAAGAGTGTGTCTTTAGCTTCACTTGTACAGAAACGAAAGTTCCTTATGGTCATATTCGCTTTAGCACACAGGCTTCGAGATTGTTTTCTTATATCCGAGTCATCACTCAAGGAGCTGGTAATAGTTTGACCCAAATACTTAAACTCTTGTACTTCCTCAATTACTTCACCATTCATTTTAAACCTTATATCAGCTGGCTGATTACAGCTTTTAGGATGAAATTGCATAACCTTAGTTTTTGTCACATTAAAAAGAATATCATGTTTCTGCGAATACACTTCGCAGACTTTTAGTAGCCGATCCAGACCTTTAACAGAGGGACTTATTAACACCATATCATCGGCATAAACTAAGTTATTTATCCTTGTGTTATCTATACAACATCCTACTGTTGCCTCATTAAGTGAAGCAATTAATCCGTCAATATACACATTAAACAGCATAGGGGAGAGCAAGGAGCCTTGTCTCACCCCACAAGAGGAGCCAAAACACTCGGATAGTACATTGCCCCACCTAACAGTGAAAGATTGGTGGGAATACCAAAATTTCAATAAATTTAATATGTACATGGGAACCTTCCTGTCTTCTAGTTTTGCAAATAAAATATTGTGGTTCACCCTATCATATGCCTTACTTATATCAAGGAAACAGCTATAAATGGTTGAATTACTGTCAATGTATTTAGATATTGTTTCTTTAAGTACATAGATACACAGGTCAGTTGAGTGGGACCTTTTAAAGCCAAACTGATTAGGAGATGTCCATAGGAAATCATTTAATCGGAGTAACAAGAGTTTTTCTAGTAGTTTCGAGAAGCAGGAAGCGACAGCAATAGGCCTGTAATTATTGCTGGACAGAATGTCTCCATACTTATTTTTGACCAGGGGCAAGATATATACCCTCATGAACTCTGCAAGGATATAGCTATGAGCAAGCATGGCTGATAGGAGCAATGATATATGCAGACATACTACGTCATTTGCATATTTAAGTGCTCATTCGATAAGTCATCTACCCCTGACGCAGAACCAGTCTTTAACTCTTTAATTAACCTCTTTATTTCAGAGAATGATATCAAAATATTTTCCCTTGTCCCTCCCACAATCGTTTCGCTGCAGTCTATCTTAAGATTATCCCTACTCACACTATTAAGAATGTTAGAGTAGTGGTTTTTCCACAGCTTTGCAATTTCATCCTCCCCCGACACCCCATCGATTGTCGGAGGGAGGACATTTTTGACACCCGTTTGATTCTTAACAAATTTCCAAAATTTGTTATTATCGTTATTTATGCGAGCTTCACAGGCTTTTGATGCTCGAATAGACTCTTCTTCCTGTTTACATCGCCTTATGGCCGCCTTATACTGACCCCGACTTCTACACATATTTATGTTTACTGGTCCTAATCTGGGTCTACCATGAAAGCACCACAAATCGTAGGCGTCTTTCGATTCCCTCTTCAGGGGGGCAATAAAATCATTCCATCCAGGAATAACCTTAGTATGATAGTTGTAAGATTTAATCAAGGGGCTTCCTGCTTCTCTTAACAGGGATATTATCTTACTATAATACCTATCTATGAGTTTACAGTGAGAATCATTTGAGCAAGGATTATTACAGCCAAGGTGCAAAATTTCTAAATTATTAAAGAGGTGACATGTTCTATCTTTGTATTCTATTCTCTGCTGCATATTAACATTGGACCACTCGACGCGATTATTCTTACCTATAGAGTTCTTGTTAAGTCGTGTTGCGCATAAATTGGTAACGTTAATTAATATTTGTAATGGTCTATGATCAGAAAGAAGGAAATCATGCAAAATATGAACTCTAACAATTCGATCCTTTAGATTATTACTAGTGAGACAATGATCAATCCACCTGGTGGTACCACTCATATCGCTAACGTATGTAAAATTACCACTGGCTACCCCTAATACATCTACATCACTTATACTTAAATTGGCCGACTCGCACATGTTACCCAATTCTCCAAAGAATTCCGAGTTCACATGTGCGTTAAAGTCCCCCATTATTATACAGTGAGAATATTTGGGGTTATCTGATAATGACTTAATTTTGTACAGCAAATCAATGTATTCATCTAGATTACTGCCGTTGTTGTATGGTAAATAGCAGTTTACAATTAATATGCAATCATTGTTCACTTGTAATTCAATGCCTAACAACCTTACGTTATCGCTTGTTAAAAATCTTATATGTTTTGACAAATTTTTCCTTAATAGGAAAGCAGCACCACCAAAAGACCTACCGTACATTAATTCATCTGACAAGTCTACTGCTGATGACGCATGGTACATAAAGTCATCATGGATGGTAGAGAGGAATTTTAGCTCTTGCTTAGTTAGCCAGTGCTCCTGCAGGAGTATCAAATCTGCACTGTCGCAGATTTTATGAACATCTACAGTTGAATTCCTCACTGACCTTACATTATATGAGACTATTTTCAACAAGTTATCCGCCATGACTGATAGAAAATTTATTATTAGTAAGATTATTATTATTATACACAGTACAACTTTCAGGCATTACCGTTAGGGCGCCTATTATTATAATTATTATTATTATTATTATTATCATTATTATTATTATTATTTTGCCTGTTATCAAATCTCCTGGAAAAGTGAATAAACTCCTTAACAATAATACCGTCGGGCCATTGACTCATATTATACGGGTTGAAATGCACATTTACACCTTTAATTATTACTTTAAAAGAGTTATAATATGGAGATTTCGTGTTTAGTTTATTAACTATCACTATACTGTGTTCACCAATGATTTCTTCTAGCATGTGTCGAATATCGCTTGCCTCGTTCGAGAGCTGAATTCGCGACACAAATAGGGTGAGATTCTCCATCGGTGGCCTCGCCGCGGAGACCGGTTGAGGAGACCTTTGGGACTGGCGCCTATTAACAGTTATCCACCCGTCCTGCTCCCTCGATCTGCGTTTTGAAATAGATCAGATTTTACTTATTTTGGAAACATTTTGTAACTACAGTTTATAAATTAGACGAAACATCTTAGGCGTTGAAGGTCATTTTGGTTAGTGTATAAAAAGGTTTGTACTTCTCTATGCAAATCTGTTATTTTTTCGGTGAGTAAACTAATGACAGTCCAAGGTTAAGAAGAGCGAATAATTTTTTTGTTTTATTTAAAAAAATAAGTTGCTTATTAGACTTTTAATGGGGCAAACAACCATATGTAAGTGGTTTTTTGTAGGTTAGATTAGAGTAATTACCTTGGAATTTTTGCTTTCCCATGCTAAACATGAGACTAGTTCCTGTAGCGTATAGTTATTAGATATTTATATATTTGGGCGATTAATTACAGTAGCCGAAATCCACATTGAGTTTCAAATAAATCGCCCATCAGAGTATACATTATACAATCACACGTAAGTGTTTTTTGTAAGTTAGGTTAGGTACGTAGGTTAGGTTAGATTTATTTGGAGCCCAATATGGATTTCGGCTAATATAATTAATCGCCCAAATATTTAAATATCTAATGAGTTTATTCGCTCCACGAACTAGTTTCACGTTTAACTATTATTTATCGATTTATTTACAATTTCTATTTACCAAAACCACTTATTTATGGCATAAAAGCCTATTTGGAATTTATTGATCATTTTATTTTTTTTAAATAAAACAAAAAATCGTCCACTATGATTAACTTTGGAGCAAGTGGAGTTTACATCCTCCTGACGCAAAAGGGGACACAAACTACACAAGGTCAAAGTTGGGGAACGTAAACTACATTAGGATCTTTAGGAGACATTTCTTAAATGAATCCATCAAATAAAACATTAAAACTAACGAAAATATTACGACTTAACGTAACCAATCGTCAATTTATATACTGTATATATATAAAAATTGACGATTGGTTAGGTTAAGTCGTAATATTTTCGTTAATTTTAATGTTTTATTGGATTAAGTTGGGGAACGGAACTAGGAATAATGTAGGGGGAAGTAAACTACACTCGGCACCACAGGGGGACGTAAACTACACTTGCTCCTTAACTTTTACCCTAATGACACGTATGGTCTTATAATTTGTTCAGCTGAAGCAGAATTTGGTAAGTAAAAAATTAAGTGGGTAAAAGAAAACGTTTGGAAATAATATACTCGTATTTTAAGTCTCTACTTAATTTTATTTTATTTTTATTTTTTTTCAAGCGTCTACTCCAGTGGTTCTTAACCTTTTTACTACCATGCCCCCTCTAGGAATTGGTCCTTCCCTCCACGCCCCCCTTCAATCAAAATAACATTCTCAATAACTTCTCAATATTAGCCCATGCTCTCGTTAAGAGAATAACAAATACAATTAGAGAAATTCCTGTTTCTAGGGGGGCGCCCCCCCCCCCCGGTTAAGAACCACTGGTCTACTCATTCCAATTCTGTGCCTCACTCTGTATAAGTTAATTCAGATACATTTTTTATTATTTATTTATTTTTTCTGTAAAATGGTAACACGAACGTTTTATTTTGGCGTCATGATGGTCGTGACCTAAAGAAAAATTGTGACGGATTAGGAATTATTTTGTTTTGTGAAGGCGCATCTCGTATAAAGTAACTTTTGTTTTGGTTCTTTTTATATATTCAGGTTTCGTTGGATAGACATAATTAATAGCATACATTACTTTTAGATACGTTCTTCTCTTCACGTAATTTATTTTATTTCATCCGAAATTTGCATAAAAGTTTAGAAATATTTTTATTTCACATCCGTTTTCAATAGAAAAATTGTAACTGTTTCTGATACCGGGCGTTGAATTACTCGGATTTACTGTCATTTGCAAACCATGGTGGGTTTCGTGCTGAAGGAGAGAGTTGTATCTCGGATGTTTTGGTAAATTATGGGGTCTCTTCTTGCTAAATTTAGTGTTACAGATTGAAATTAATATGTAGGTTTCATTTATCGATATTTACCTTCAAATGTTTTATTTAATGATTAATGATTAGTTTTGTGTAAATGTGTTATTTTTTAAACTTTATTCGGGTTTACTCGTGCATTTGGGGCTTCAGATTTGCTTGCTGCCTAAAAATTGGGTATTTTTAGATTGTCACTAACGTTTTCGTGGCATCCTGGGGGTCCATTTTGCCCACCCCCCCAATGGTGTGTAACGTTTGGTTCGTTGTTATTCGTTAATGACGCGTATTTTTGGTTTTCATTTAGGTCTTTTGTATTTGATTGTATCGATGTTTTTTCTAAAAATAGTTTGAACAAACATTCTTTTATTTATAATTATGGTTACTCTGTAGGGGCACAATATATATATATAATATATATATATATATATATATATATATATATATATATATATATATATATAATGAAAATAATTACGAAAGAAAATAAAGCACGAAATAGTGCTCAAGCGTTTTCGTCTAATGACATTCTCAGAAACACTAAACTTAATCACAAAATTGATACTATATACCGGTCACAAAGAAAAACAAAAATTATATGATTGGTGCAGAAGATATTTTAGTAGGACCATACAATTTGCGTGGCAAAGCTAGCAGAGTTTTAGCACCTTCCCCTTCTTATTTAAATCTGTTCTGAATGAATTCCAAATAAAGGACCGAACGAAAAAAGGCCCTGACCAAGGTTGAAATTGTTTGTAAGTTGAATGATGGCAGACTGAAGAATGTCTTTACTAACAATTTTGCTTCAATGAAACAAAATTGAAGAATTATTCTAATCATTACAATGGGACAGCTCTGACAAATGAACAAAAAGGACATTGGAAGACTGTCCCGTTTGAACGAAATATTGATGTGATTTCACATGTGTGGTCAAGTCTTTTCCCGTTTGTCTAATGTAAAAAAATACTACGTTTATTCAGGCATTATCTATAAAATTGGTTGTAAACAATGTGGCTTCTTTTACATTGGACAGACGGGAAAAGACTTGAACTCTCATGTAAAACAACATCAATATTCCGTTAGAACGGGACAGTCGTCTAATGTCCCTTTTGTCCATTTGTCATAGTTGTCCCATTGTATTGATGACAATAATTCTTCAATTTTGTTTCACTCAAGCAACATTGTTAATGGAAACATTCTTGAGTCTGTCATTTTTCAACTTACAAACAATTTCAACCATAGCCAGAGCCTTTTTTCGCTCGATCCTGTTATTTGGAATTCTTCAGGGGAAGGTACTAAAACTCTGGTGGCTTTTCCACATGAATTGTATGTTCATCCTAAAATATTTTCTGCACCAATCATATAATTTTTGCTTTTATCTTTGTGATCTATATATAGTTTCAATCTTGTAATTAATTTCAGTGTTCCTGAGGATGTCATTAGACGAAAGAGCTTGAGCACTATTTCGTGTTTTATTTTCCTTCGTAGTTATTTTCATCATAAATATATCATAAATATTATTCACGTGTTACTTTTAGTTTCGTGAAAAAATATATATATATATATATATATATATATATATATATATATATATATATATATATATATATCCCCGCAAGGGGGTTCTAAGCTCGTGCTCTTGAGTGCTCTTTGTGCTCGTTTGTACGTGCTTGTTCCTGGAGGTTTCACGTGCGCCCTCCCGGCCCTAGCACCCAAGGATGATGGGGCTCGACCCTGCAGTCCTTGTCATCCTTTGGTCTTTTTCCACTTCGACTGTCCCCTCCACCCTTTCTTTTTCCTCTGTCTTTCCTCTCACCTTTTCTCTGTTTTTCCGCCGAGATATGCCCTTTTAAATAGAGGCGAATCGGTTCTTCCCGAACTTTAAAAAAAAAAAAAAAAATATATGTATATATATATATATATATATATATATATATATATATATATCGTTCTTCTTGATGTAAATGCCATAAATTGCCTTATTGGTAGTTAGACCACGATTAAAGAAGATTAATGAAATTTGTTTATATTAACTGCTGAGAGAGAGAGAGAGAGAGAGAGGGGGGGGGGGGGAGGAGGTAAATTAGTTTTAAAATCTCAGTTGGTATGCCGAAAAAGTAGTTAGTTTTAGGAATTACGGTTGGTATCCATGTCCCTCATTTTAAAACAAATTTCATTGAGGATAGTGGTCGAAAGTCGCATTGTATTTTCTAGTGCTTGTTTCCTGCAAATTCCGTTAATTATAGTCGGCTCAGGCCGACTAAACTTCTCTCTCTCTCTTTATCATGTTGTAATCAATTTAATTCGCCCCGCCTTTAGTTCCCGTGTTTCAAAAATTTAACTGAATAAAATCGTCTAAAATCTATTTCGTGTTTCAGTCTCCCATCCGTTACGCGTAATCAGACACCCACTACCCGAGTCAGTGCAGTTAAACAAAATTCAATATAGGAGAACCATTAAAGTTTGCAATACGGTATATGATATATATATATACAGTATATAACAAATATGGATCACCTCAAGATCTCCCCCCCCCCCAGGTAGAGCTGGGGGGTGTGAAGTCTTCAGGTGATCATATATATATATATATATATATATATATATGTGTGTGTGTGTGTGTGTGTATATATGCCCGGTTAGGTTAACTGAATTCCCGGTTAGGTCAACTGAATGCCCTTGATCAGTACTTCTTAACCTAGGGTAAATTTCTTGGTTGTAGGGGGTAAACTTTGGAACCGCGGGAAAGTATCACGCTTTTTGAAACGTAAGGTTAAATCAGACATAAACAAAATATTGTTTACCATATATCAATGCAATTTCAGCCATCACACTGATTATTATTACCTAATGATAATAAAGTTTGTCATCGAGTCTAGTTTGTTTACTTAACCGTCTTAACGCTTAACCTATTAATCTGGCTGGGTGAACTGGTCGAAAGGGTAAATTACACGAAAAAGGTTCAGAACCGCTGCCCTTGATGATTGGTTAGATTAAGTCATGATATTTTCGTTAGTTTAAACGAAAATATCATGAATTAACCAAACCAATCGTCAAGGGTGTACAGTTGACCTAACCGGGCATTCAGTTGACCTAACCGGGCATTCAATTGTAGGTCTGCCCTGTCGTGATATTTTCGTTAGTTTACTGTCAAAACTGAGTGGAGTATCTCCAGGTGGATCGGTCTGGTTGGTAAAATCTTCAGGTGGACACTCTGGGGTGGTAGATCTTCAGGTGATCCAAAAATATCATTATAAGTAAAGAGGAGTTGTATTACGCAAATATAAAAATCATTGCATTAAAAACCGAGTCACTGCAGCCACAACAAAGATGTTTTTGATGTTAATGAAAACAAAGGTTCAATAAGAAATATAAAATTAATAAAAACATTTTATTATACAAAATATACATTTATTTCTGAAGTTTAATTAAAATCACAGCTTTTAACATTACAAAACCCTTACGAACTCATATATATATATATATATATATATATATATATATATATATATATATATATATATATATATATATATAAGTACTTTAATTACATTTATGTTTTTATAATGAGGACGAATATTTTTTTATTGATACTTCCATAAATATAACTAATATTTTTCAAATTAATTTTTGTATAAAAAAAATAGTTACACCAAACATCTATTAACGAAAACGGATCGAAGCATGCATTCAGGGTTAAAAAAAATAAAAACTTTGGAGATTATATAATATATATATAATATATATATTATATATATATATATATATAATATATATATATATATTTTATTTATTTATTATTTTTTTTATTTGTACATAATATTTACAAATTTATTTACAATATAATTTCTATGATTTAGTCTACTATTTTGTTATATAATATATATAATATATATATATATATATATATATTATGTATGTATTTATGTAGGTATATATGTTACCTAGACAGAATATGATTTTTCTTTGATTCATAATTGTAAAATATTAAAATTACACAGTTAAAAACTTTCAAATTCACTTGTAATGTATGCATCTCCCTTTATTTTATCTATGACGCACTTCCAAACTCTCACGCTTTCCTGTTCCAATTCTGTGCCTTAATTTACTCATTTTCTATCTTCCCAATATCATTTTGCTCCTTAATCTTGTTTTGCGCTTCTCTGATTCTCGCGTGACTTCAATGTTTTGTTCAATCAAACTTTATGAAATGATATCGCTTCGTCTTTTTCGAAGAATTGCTTTTACATTTTCTGAATTAATTTAGAGTTTATTACTATGTCTTTTCCAGTTTATAATGTTATAATTATAAGTTACAGACTCTATAAACTTAATAATTTTGAGTTGGAAATAAATTCGTGTAGTTTCGAGCAATAACCCGCGAATTCGCAAAGTTTACAACTTTAATGTTTGTCTGCTTCCGAACTAAACTTTCTTTTAAGGTCAAATAGGTAGCCTACATATAATGTAAACTGTCAAGTGTTTACTGTTCCACTTTCCTGGGCGTAGATTTAAGGTAGAAAGAGCGCGTTTATTTTCTTTTCAGGAATAGGAGTCATTGTTATTATTATATTATTATTATTATTATTATTATTATTCTATACAAAATACTGATCACAATCACGGTTTATAATAGCGTGTCAGTATAAATATTCTTCAAGAATATTCTGAAAACTTGGTATTTGAACTGTTTCGTCTTATTCTAACTGAATAATAATTTATTCCACCATTGTTTATTCTCCGTAAATTATACTATACTTATATTATATAGTAAATGTCAGCATCTACCAAACTTATTAAGTATTCCATAAAAGATTTCGTATTGAGAGGAAAATGTGGTCTTAATAAATTAACAGATGAAGAAAAACTAAAGACGAATGGAATTGTCTACACTCGCTTGCTCTTCGCATAGATTAAATAGTGGTGTGTGTGTGTGTGTATATATAAATATATATATATATATATATATTAAAAAAGTAAACCAAACACCTTCTTAATTCAAAGCTTTCATACAATCTTTACATACTTTCGTGCAGGATAACATTTCACATATGCAGAAAAATCATAATCAGAGATACGTTTAAAGACACTTATTCAGCTACCAACAGAGCAATAATAATAATAATAATTAGGCATACATCTTTTGTACATAATAATGATCAGATAAGTGTATTTATAACTTCCTCTGACTTGTGGATGAGGAAAGGATTACTACAGATGAGCGCTAATGTTTTCTCTTCTCAGTTTCAGACAAAGCTTTCATCGTTCGGTAAATGTCTCGGACTCTGAGGGTCAAGAAAGGCTCCCATGTTTCCCGATCCGTTGAAATTCGGACCTCCACCGACGGGGCTGGATGTGGGCACGACTACCGCGGGCTGAAAGAGGATTTTACAGATGATACGGAGGTTGGCAAGAGAAGTAACTAGACATCAAATGAACCATTTCGGCTCAAATATACCTTAAAAGTATTGTAAGACGGGACCTACACTTTCACATATATATATATATATATCGTAAAGAACGACGCTTGTATAGGAGATATTCGCGCGGAATATCTCCTATACAAGCGTCGTTCTTTACGTTATTTATACTGCGTGTTCTTTGCAGTTGAATGTATATATATATATATATATATATATGCATTAAAATCACAAAATAACACGTGATCTTATTAATAAGCAACCAACCACAGGGAAAAGGAAACACGAAGTCCGAGCGCTTTCGTGATATATTCACATTATCCTATTTCTGTTCCTCCTTGATAATGTGAATATATCACGAAAGCGCTCGGACTTCGTGTTTCCTTTTCCCTGTGGTTGTTTGCTTATATATATATATATATATATATATGTTGTAAGACTGGAATCACCCACTTATATAGTTACGATAGTAGTGTTCTTCGGGAATCTTATCCTCAATAGGAATATAAAGACAAGAGATACGACTCTCAACATTTATTTTAGTTTTTTGTTTTATTTTTAATGGGTTTTACTTTTATTGTTTTATTCTCTTACTATTCCAGATAATTTTTTTAAGCTATTTTTTAACTATTTGCTTATTGTTTTAGGTTTTATTTTGTATAGTGAATTTTCCGACATTTGTATTTAATTTAGTTATACTTTTGATTGTCTTTAGATGCTTTCATGTAGTCACTGAAGATGGCCCCTGAGTGAACCGAAACGTTTGACCGATAAATGTTGAGAGTCGTATCTCTTGTCTTTATATATATATATATATATATATATATATATATATACATATATATATACAGTGGTGTAGTGCTAAATAAAGAAGTGAGGGAACGCATTTTGAAAGTGTTACTCAGATGCGGGGGGGACAATGGCGAACGCGGCGAGCCCATACAGCTGGGGGTCCGGGGGCACTGTAAGCCCCCCCGGGAAATATTTTGAAATCTGACCAATTTCAGGGATATTTTGAGGTCATATGCACTGGATATTAGGATATATTCCAAGGTTGAAGATGCAGTATTTCCAGTGTCATTAGATATATGACATCCAGTACGATCAATAAAAATAGCTAACAACTATAATGATTAACTAAAAAAAAGTTAACAACTGTTACGCCGTGGTGACTGTTTCACTAGATCTTTATAGGCTAGCATTGCCTCAGTCGACGCTAAAAGAAATGAAACAGTTAATGATTCTTTCTCATATTTCTCCTAGGGGTAGGAATTAAAATTTCATGACGTTAGAGATTTGTAAGTTCGGATTTATTTGAAATAGTGAGGGAACGCCGTTCCGTCTACCAAAAAAAGTGAGGGAACGCCGTTCCGTCTACCAAAAAAAGTAAGGGAACGCCGTTCCCACGCGTTCCCACAGCACTACACCACTGTATATATATATATATATATATAAGCAAAGAACCACACGGAAAAGGAAAAGGAAACACAAAGTCCGAGCGCTTTCGTGATATATTCACATCTTCAAGGACAAGAAAGAAATAGTGTATTTCTTTCTATTTCTTTCTTGTCCCTGAAGATGTGAATATATCACGAAAGCGCTCGGACTTCGTGTTTCCTTTTCCTTGTGATTCTTTGCTTATTAAAAAGATCACGTGTTGCTTTGTGATTTATTTGCATTTATATATATATATATATATATATATATATATATTATATATATATATATATATATATATGTGGAAAAAAGTTCGCCTAAAAATATAAAATCTCTGAGGAGCCAAAAAAAATTACTAATTGGTCTCTTTCAATATTTCATTCTTTTTGGCGACAGTAACATAATTTCATGAAACTCAGTCATTACTAATTAGTAATTTTTTCATGCTTCTTTTAGAAATGTTACGTTTTTAGGCGAACGTTCTTCCGAAACGGTACGGAGTGATCATAAAGTCACGCAACCCAAAGATGATTGTATAATTGTTTGAGGGTTGCGTGATTTTACAGTCACTCTGTAGTTACACAGAACAAAAGTACTCGGTCACAACGACCAAAATGAATAGTTAATTATTTTCCAGCCATTCCAAATGATTAATCCAACCCAACAATAATTACTATTTTTTTAATAATAAATTTAAATGGTTGGATTAACCATTTAATTTTGGTTTCCAAATAAATTGGTTGGTTGAACAAAGTATTTTTATCTGTACAGAAATAGTTTCGTTTACAAAATCACAATGATACTATCAACGAATAACACTATTAAAAAAATTATATTACACACAAAATAATACCACTTTCCAAAATCCAGAAAGTTATCTAACGAATTCAAGTCGTTATAAATTCAGTCCCTTTAAATTTGGTGTAACACGAAAATAAATATTTGTTGCAAGTATCTCATCCATGAATTTGGTTCACGTAAAATAAGATTCAGTTATGATATATATATATATAATATATATATATATATATATATATATATATATATATCTACTTTAGTTATATTTAGATATTGATGCACTGAACTTCAATATATTTAATGATAATAAATAATAAAGAGAAAATTATAAATTTCGTAATTTTAATTTCAAGGTAATTACTTGAAATTATTTTTCAATTAAATATAACTTGCGAAAACACTTAACGTAATGAAACTGAACTAATAGCATTTAACATCCATTCATCCTTTCACTCACTCATCCATTCATCCATTTGAAAGAATGAAACAATTTTAAGTCAATACAATCATAGGCGTACGAGGTGGGGAGTCTGTGGGGGCCGCCTCCCTAGAATTCGCAGAAACTAAATCAATTCGGGTAATGACATCCGTGATTCTGGCAAAGTGACTCAGCGACTTTATTCGTTTGTTACGAGCCATAGGTCAAGAAACCAGTGAACTTGCTTAATAAAGTAGGTAACCAAATATTATTTTACGTAGTGAGTCAGGAAAGAGAAAGTATTACCTGTCCATGCATTAAAAATATTTAATGCTAATGGTATTTTCAGCACACCATGAGAAAAATTAATATACTTCTTCATTAAGTTCACTTTTTCCGAATTCATTATTAAATATATGATTTACTACTATTAAAAAGAGATTTAGAGAAACGTAATCAAAAGTAAGAATGAAATTACGATTAATAAGTACTGTATTGGTATCGAGAATCTGGAGACAAATCGCATTTACTTATTATTTCCGTTGATCACCAAGTTCGTTTTGTACAAAATAACACAAATTTGTTCATGGAACGATGATAAACTCTCTTTATTTAAAATGTGAGTTATATTCATGTTAAATACGCGTGAATTTACATAAAATTAGCGTTTAATCGTATATGTAAGCCAGAAAGTTTATCATTTCTGGTAACATAATTTAGGTCTGTCCGTTAAATTAGAATGGTTTAGTCTTTTAGGTATATGTCTACAGATATACCTAGTACAGAATGTATATGGTCTTATTTATTTTGTATTAATAGACTATCTCATAGGTTAGTATTTTGTATGGATAATGAAGTTAACCGTAATCATGCAATATTCAATATTTGGTATGGATGTTAAAGTTAAAATTTTGTAAAATATTGGGGCACCGTATGTTTTATTCGAACAAATTTAGAGCCGCCCCACGAAAATATAATTTGTCCGTACGCCTATAAATACAATTCTTACTTACCCCGTAACCATGCCTTCTCGTGATCATGTCTGGACATTTTCTCGAGTCGAGCAGTTGGGATGTTTCTGAAGAAAATACGATATATACAGTATATATATATATCTAAAATGGTGACTATTGTGTACGAGGGGCACATAGCGTAAATACACGTAGGGGTGGACTGAGCGGTCGGGAAATCGGGCATGGACCGAGAATTCGGGCCATTAGGGGCCCCGGCAGTCCCGGCTCGCAGTCATCATAATGTCTATTTCGTAATCTCAATTGGGTCAAGTGTCTAATCGAACTGTAATAGAGCCCAGGTTGCTGTCAGTCCCCCCACCCTGAATACACGCATTGAAAATAACCACATTTTGAGTGTACGAGGTGGGTATTTGGCTATACCAAGTTGTCTGTGATTGGGGGAGGGTTGAACTATTCATTCATGGAACAATCGCAAAAATCGCCAATGTGGCGAGTTCGCCCCTCATACTCGCGACGCCTCATATATATATATATATTAATATATATATATATATATATATATATATACAGGGCGTCCCAAAAGAATGTATACACACTTTAACAGCTGATAGCTCAATTGATGTTTCTTTCTTTCCAAGTTAAACCCATTAGAATTAATAATGGCAGTCAGACTAAGCTTTGAACAAAGGAAATTCATTCTAAAATGCTACTGGAAGTGTGAAAACGCAGTTGAAGTGCAAAGACAGTTTAGGAGGGAGTTTCAAACAGATCCACCAACGCGACTTACCATCACTCGAATTAGAGATAAGTTTGAAGCCGATGGAACTGTTCAGAATGTCCACAAGAAGCGTTCCGGAAGACCACGGACATCGACAAGCCCCACAAAGCAAGAAAGAGTACTGGAAACGTATCACCAAAGTCCAAGAAAATCTGTGCGGCAAGCGAGTCGTGAGGTAGGAATTTCAGAATCGTCTGTCCAACGCATTTTGAAGCGCTGTCAATGGAAAAGTTACATTCCAAGATTAGTCCACGCTATTAATGAAGATGATCCGGACCGAAGAGTGGAGTATTGCGAGTGGTACTTGGCACGATGTGGATGTGGATTGGACGAAGGGGTTTCGTAGAATACCCTCCGCGTTCACCAGACCTCACACCACTAGACTTTTTTATGGAGATACTTAAAAGACAAAGTCTACGCTATAAAACCTGCAACAGTCGCTGAATTGAGAGCAGCCATTGAACGAGAATGCACACAAATACCAAACGAAATGTTTCGTGATGTTTGCGATTCCATTGCTTCGCGTTATCAGCAGTGCCTGGACCAGAACGGACGTCAGTTTGAAAACAGGCGTTGACAAAACAATTAAATAATGTCTGTAGATTCTATTACATTTTGAAAATGAAATGTATTTTAATAAACACTGCCTTTATAAGTATTTAAAGTGTGTATACATTTTTTTGGGACGCCCTGTATATATACAGTGTAGATGGGTAGATTGGGGAGGTAAAGGGGAGGGTTGAGTGATGGTCTCCTCCTACTGTAAGTCTGAGCTCCGCCGCGGCATCTGTTGACGCTCGGCGGAGTCGGACTTAAAACAAATGAAGCGTAACCCATTGAGCTAATATATATATATATATATATATATATATATATATATATATATATATATACACACTGGAAATAATGCCCATTACACTGGTCAACAAAGTTTTTGTCACAGAGATATTTTTACTTGAACTATACAGGGTGTCCGAGAATTATCTGTACAATTTTTGGCTGTTATTAAAAGTCAACCATGAAGTCTAGAAATTCCAGTGTTGTCCCATTTTACAAAGAATCACATTAAGTTTTTCTGATACTACGTTTTGACAAGTTTTTTAGAAATGTACGCGGGTGACAGACATTGATGATTTAAAAGCAAGAATCACAGCTGCTATTGAGCGAATTGATGTGGATATGCTGCAGCGTACATGGCAACATTTGGAGTATCGATTGGATGTTTTGCGAATCACTAATGGTGCACATATCGAATGTTTGTAACAACGTTACTTTAATAAAAGAAACTTTTGAAAATACAGATTCTAAATAATCTTGTTTAAGAATTTTACGTGTGTTATCAAGAATTTTATTAAAAGATGAAATTGTACAGATAATGTTCGGACTCACTGGAATTTCTAAACAACTTGTCAAAACTTGGTATCAGAAAAAACTTAGAGATTCTCTGTAAAATGGGACAACACTGGAATTTCTCCACTTCATGGTTGACTTTTAATAACAGCCAAAAATTGTACAGATAATTCTCGGACACCCTGTATGTAAATTTTTACGTTGATTACGGAAATGAAAACAATTTTTCTATCACCCGCAGTTTGGATTTGAGTCAGAATAGGAAGGGGGCTGGGTCTGCCCCTTGCTCCTCCTCTGCTTATAAGTTGCTGCACGTCACTGTTGACTTTCATTTGTCAGTTACTCACTTGATTTCGCTCAGTGAACATTTTAGGTGAGTTCAATACGCATTTTCTACTTTGATATTGCTATTACATCTATAAATTAGTCCAAATTTCATTTTCCCAGACCTATGGGACACCCTGTATAGTTTTCTTAGCATGTATGTATGTATGTATGTATGTATCTATCTATCTATCTATCTATACAAGCCTGAGGTAATATGAATGTGACTGTAATTGATGTAGGTGAGTTTGTGCCGCCTTGGGGAGAAAACACAATCTTGCGGTGCATCTTGCTCCTGAAGAATCATGCACCTATACTGATAAGAACTGGAAGTGTCTGCAATACAAACTAACGAAAATTGCGCGAAATCGAATATGGATTTGATTATGTTTTGAATTGGAATAACACTGATCATTGTTGATCTCACTGATAATGAACTTTGTTGGTATATTGACCCCTTTGCTTGAAAATGCTGCTGCGAGCTACTCTTACCCTGAAATGGGAGTCCTCTAACTTTAGTCATCAATCTCGCATTAGGGACTCTGTCAAAGGTTTTTAAAGTCGAGATACACTATAGCTATTGCTTTAGCTGAGTCATATAAGGTATACATATTCTGGAAAAATACTAACAGGCTTGTTAGACAAGATCTATGCCCCCTGAATCCATGTTGAGAATAAAAAATTGACGTTAAACTGATCGGGCAGTAATTACAAGGATTTTTCCTCAAGGCACCGAACACTACTGGAAATATATCACTTTACTGGTGAATTAATTTCAGGGAAAAACAACTGATCAGAATAACTGACAGTGAACGTTCGATAAACGCGTGTGTTTAGGAGGAATATGTGAAGACTGGACAGCTACTGGACAGTTCTAAATTAGATTGCCTCATTCAACCAATGAGATGTTATTTATTTATAGCAACTTAAATGAATACAATTAATGGGTTCAGTTTTCATATTAGGAATGGCTTTCTATTTCTATTTAAGAATGCTTTCAAATAAAAGTTTTCCGTTTTATTAGTCTTACTGTCCAGTAATTTCGGCCACCGCTATATATATATATATAATATATATATATATATATATATATATATATATATATATATATATATATATATATATACATATACAGGGTGTCCGAGAATTATCTGTACAATTTTTGGCTGTTATTAAAAGTCAACCATGAAGTGTAGAAATTCCAGTGTTGTCCCATTTTACAGAGAATCTCATTACGTTTTTTCTGATACCAAGTTTTGACAAGTTTTTTAGAAATTCCAGTGTGTCCGAACATTATCTGTACAATTTCATATTTTAATAAAATTCTTGATAACACACGTAAAATTCTTAAACAAGATTATTTAGAATCTGTATTTTCAAAAGTTTCTTTTATTAAAGTAACGTTGTTACAAACATTCGATATGTGCACCATCAGTGATTCGCAAAACATCCAATCGATACTCCAAATGTTGCCATGTACGCTGCAGCATATCCACATCAATTCGCTCAATAGCAGCTGTGATTCTTGCTTTTAAATCATCAATGTCTGTCACCCGCGTACATTTCTAAAAAACTTGTCAAAACGTGGTATCAGAAAAAACTTAATGAGATTCTCTGTGAAATGGGACAACACTGGAATTTCTACACTTCATGGTTGACTTTTAATAACAGCCAAAAATTGTACAGATAATTCTCGGACACCCTGTGTATATATATATATATATATATATATATATATATATATATATATATATATATATATATATATATATATATATATATATATATATATATATATATGAATGGGTGAAAAATGGGTGACAACAGAAGAGAAGATAAAACTAATTGGCGAAGAACAAAGAAAAAGTTGGTGCGGAACTAATTTATAAAGGCAGTGCCGGACATTCATAACTTAAACCTTGAAAGACGTTGGAACGCGACCTTTGGGAGAAATTATGACCCGGCATTGGGTCAACATTACTAAGGGACCGATATATTCTTAGCCGCCTCCTTAACCCTCCCCCCGCCCACGAGAAAAGGAGAGGGGGTATAAAAACATAAGGCGAAAAATAAATAAGACAAGATTGATGGGTTATTTTGTGTCCTCCACGTTTATGTAAATAAAATACCATAAAAAAAATATCGCTCTTATCTGGAGAGAAATATATAATCACTTTTTGTATTCTTAGAACGATATATATAATTATATAAATATATATATATATATATATTATATATATATATAGTTGTAAGGATACAAAAATTTATTATATATCTTTCTCCAGATAAGAGCGATATATATATATATATAGATGTGTGTGTGTGTGTGTGTGTGTGTAAATAGTTACATTGATGGATATGAAGTGAATAAACCTCTTTTGGACGTTCTGGATGGCGTGATTGGTTGGAGGGCTGATTCTGAAACCACGGGACATGGGTTCGAGTCCCACTACCTCTTAGTTTACCATTTTATTACCTTTTCAGTTTCCATCTTAGTTAAGTGAGGCTGTGTATGTATATATATTGTCAGAATAATACTATAATTGACTAAGTCTGATTTCAGCGATGAATCATTATTTTTCTTAAAACATTAAATATTGACTTGGAAATTGTGGTATTAATCTAATGATATATGTATGTATATATATATTTGGTTAGCTTCCGCCCGAATTGTTCATTCCGACGAAGGTCAAGCTTTTCACTCCACCTTAGACCTACATTTTAACGTGGAATCCGAACCACGCCCCGCCAGCAGCCCAGCGTTTTAACCACTAGGCCACCTAGGCATACCCGTTTATCTACCAACCACTTTTTTTTTTTTATTGTGTGGAAGGATGAACAGCTGGGTTTTGCTGCGCGTCGGCTGCCGTCACCGGGTCTCGAACCCGGGGCCGATGGATTCGTAGTCAGCGACGCTAACCACTACACCACCGAGTCGCAGAATATATATATATATATATATATATATATATATATATATATATAAGCAAACAACCAAAAGGAAAAGGAAACACGAAGTCCGAGCGCTTTCGTGATATATTCACATCTTCAAGGAGAAACAAACAAGATGTGAATATATCACGAAAGCGCTCGGACTTCGTGTTTCCTTTTCCTTTTCCCTGTGGTTGTTTGCTTATTAATAAGATCACGTGTTATTCTGTGATTTTAGTGCATATATATATATACATATATATATATATATATATATATATAGATATAGTAAAATTAATAAGAGATTTGGAGTATAGTTCGGATTTATATTTGAAAATAAAAAATTTTCAGAAAAGTTAAACAAAATGGACAAAAATTTACGTTTTGTTCATGTTTTATGCATGAATTTTCAAACCGATGCGTTTATTTTAATGTTCCATCGTTGCGGAACAGAAAATCGGTCTGTTTTCAAGTTAAATTAAACGAATTTTACATTTTAACGTAATGTTGTGTTTTTAAATTAAATAAAAAAATTTCTTAGTTGTATTTCATAACATAAACTCGGTAAATGTATTTCTTAATAATAATAATAATAATAATAATAATAATAATAATAATAATTTTATATCGCTTGTTGTTTTGTTCGGAATGTACATGTATCGGGTGATTGTTTTTTAAACATGTGATGCTTTAAAAGGTTTGTATTTTTTTTATTAACTGAAATAAAAGCATAAAATTTTTATTGTACCTTCTCTACACACGGGGAATTAGCCCCCTAGTTCCCAAACATGCTGTATGTGATGTCCCTTTCAGCTTATTAACTCTTTGCACACGGACAACAAAAGTTTTATTTACTCTGGATCTTTTTAAACATTTGACGCTCGAAAAGGTTTGTATTTTTTTATAAACTGAAATAAAAACGTGAACTATTAAAAAAAAAAATTGCGCAATATTACAATATGTGGAGTTATTTAAAAGATAGAGAGTTTAAACAGAATCTACACACGATAGAAGAATTGAAAGCTTCAAATGAACAAGAAATTTCTCATTTCAACTGATACTCTGTCCAAATTACTGCAACATTTTGAGTGTTCGTGCGCAAAGAATTAATGAACTGAGACGACATCACATATATCATGTTTTGCACTAAGGGACTAATTCCCGTGCGTAGAGAAGGTACAGTAAATATTTCATGCTTTTATTTCAGTTAATAAAAAAATACAAATCTTTTAAAGTGTCGCGTGTTTAAAAAAATCACCCGATACACTGCAATTTGCGAAAAAATTATGCTTTACTCGCAGAATGGGGTTATTTGCCAGATCTTTTTTAGATATTGAAGACTATAAAGGTTATTTACAATGAGTTGAAAGGGAACGAAGGTGTAAAATTAAGAACATATATGTATGAATTAACGAAGGATGCTGACGAGGTAGCATAAAATCAGGATATACGAGTATAATAATTGGACGTCGAGTGTACTTAAATATAACATATAAAGTTGAGCTAAATTTGCATATTTATTTTTAAAGTATGTAATACAAATTTTATATATGTGTATAATATTAAATAAATTTGACTTTGTATAAACATCACTATTTAATACTTTGGTCATAGTAAAGATTTTTATGGTTATATATAAAGGAACTGAATTAATTACATTAATTGTAATTGGTGTGTAGAGTGGAGGGAGCCGTGGAAGAAGGTTAGAACGGATTTAGGAGACGGAATGGGGATATTATGGTTTGAACTAAGTTTTGATGAATTTATCTTTCAGTTTCTTCTGGGAGGTTTTTAGCTTGTTAGATTTTTTGTCTTTTGATCAAGGTTGTTCCAGAGGTTGGGTTCAGTGGAGGATAAAGATCTAATTGAAGAGTGTGGAGTAGAATTTGGTTTTCCAATTTAATTTACGTGTTTGTCTTCCGTCGAAACGGTGTTGGTTTGGGAAGCTAATATTTTTGTTTTTGATGATTTTCGGAGAAGTATTATTCACAATTTAATACATACAATAGACAATATTTAGTTTGTAAATATCTTCTAGTTTTGGAAACTTAAATCGTGGAACATTATGACAATGATGGTATAATGCCAATGGAACATTATGCTAATTGGCATAATGTTCCACTTAAATCGTGGAACATTATGCCAATAATTTCGTTATACGCTTTTCGAATTATTCTTGTTTACCTGACCACCAAAGGCTGAATTAAATATTGTCGGGCACTTCCGTAAACGCTAATTCAGTTCTATACATTTTAAAGCTTGGTTTCTGTGTCTGCTTCAAAAATGAGAGTATTGTTAAACCTAAAAGAACTCTAAATGTAGAATATTTGAAAAGTACATTAATAGGTGGAAGGTATATCGAAATTTTTTTTAGTCGCTAAAAGTATACTTTGTTTTTTTTTTCTCAATTCTTGAGGATCCTTTTTGTCAAGAAATGAATCTTTATTTTACTTTCGATCTACTTTTGAGCTAAGTACAATGTACTCTTCAAATACCTTATTATTTTCAGAGTACGGCTGGCAGGATTTAGATCGTAGACGTGGCTATACCATAGTGTAGTACATGGATTCTAGTGTGTGTGTGTGTGGAAAGTGTACTTATATTAGTTTACCACTTATGTGAGTGATATTAAAATTTTACTGAAGAGACTGAAGTTACAGTATGTTTTAATCAATATATCTCACCATTGGAGGATTTTACGAGGTCCGGACTCTCCTCATCTTCTTCAGGAATCGTTCTGGCGAGTGACGAGGAAGAAACATGGGTGTGAATATGCGTGGGTGCCTTCTGGTGGGGTTCTTTCTCCATAGTGGCGCCCACATCCAACCCTTGGGCTTCTCTCTTTCCAGTGAGATTGACTCCCGATCTGTGTCGCCAGCAGTTAAATCTTCAGTAAGAAAAGGTTCATTAATATCTATAAATCTAGCCACCTCTCTCTCTCTCTCTCTCTCTCTCTCTCTCTCTATATATATATATATATATATATATATATAGAGAGAGAGAGAGAGAGAGAGAGAGAGAGAGAGAGAGAGTTACAAGGAAAAGTAGTACGTCAAAAACCTTGCGGCCCATACCGAGGAGGTACCAATGGCAACGGGTGCCAGGGAAAATTTACACCCTCAAATAGTGTGCAAGATTTGGTCTAACCTTTTCTTGAAGATCCACAGAGGAACTGTTCACAACTTCTGAAGGTAACCTGTTCCACGTGTCACAGATCTTATACGTAAAGTAATTCCCACACACACTAGTCCTAAACCGTTTCAAATCCAACTTCCAACCATTGTTGCGAGTTGGGTTATCATTTAAACTAAACATGCTTCTAAAATCGACATCGTTGAACCCGCGTAAGATTGAAAACCTGAGTTGACCGCGCAGCCTCCGAGTTTCCAGCGAAAACAAGTTCAGGGCGCGTAACGTCGATTGTAGCCCATATGCCTAACGGAAGGGATTAACTTTGTGGCCCTCGCCTGCACTCGCTCCAGCCTCTCAATATCTTTCCTGAGGGTGGGCGACCAGAACTGCACAGCATACTCCAGGTGCGGCCGAACCAGGGAATTGTACAGAGAGAGCACAATCTCCTTGTTCCGAAACTGAAATTGCCTCCTGATATAACCCAACAGCTTCTGGGCTTTCTTTTCCACCTCTACGCACTGTTTGTAAACTTAAGGTCGCTGCTAATTAGCACACCCAAGTCCTTTTCCAAATCAGTCGCCTCGATATTACTCCCCAACATCGAGTAGTCCGACTTGGGATTGGCGTAGCCAATGTGCATCACCTTGCATTTACCCAAGTTAAACGGCATTTGCCATTTTTCGGACCACTCTCCTATCCTACCTAGGTCCGCACGCAGTTGCTCGATCGCTCGGGCGTCCCAACATTGGCCCCAAGCTTGGTGTCATCAGCGAATTTGGCGATCCGACTGACGATGCCACCGTCGATATCATTTATGTAAATGATAAACAACAGTGGCCCCAAAACGGAACCCTGAGGAACCCACTAGTGACCGAGGCCCAACCCGAACTAGCCCCTTTAATTACAACCCTCTGCCGCCTATTCTTCAGCCAGTTTTCAATCCACCTACCTACTTCCCCACCGATACCCAGCGCGCGCACTTTCGCCATTAGCCGGCGGTGAGGTACCTTATCAAAGGCTTTCTGAAAGTCGAGATAAAGTATATCAATCGCCCTACTCTTATCATACTCACTCAACATGACGTGGAAAAACTCGAGCAAGTTGGTGAGACACGACCTATGCCGTCTAAACCCATGTTGGGAGTCCCCAAGCAGCTTGTAGGAATCCAAATGGTCAACGATCCTATCCGCTATTATCCCCTCTAATAATTTACCTACAACTGAAGTGAGACTAATGGGACGATAGTTCCCTGGACTTTCGTGATCCCCTTTCTTAAAGATAGGGGTCACGTTGGCTTCCCTCCAGTCACCAGGCACCTGGCCCGTCTCCAACGATTTGTTGAAGACTGTAGCCAGGTGGGGAGCCACCTGGTCGCGCACCTCCCAACACTCTGGGGAGAAACTGGTCTGGCCCAGGAGCCTTAAACGCGCTCAGTTTGTCTATTCTATCGGCAACGACTGTCGCGGTACATCGAACACTATCCAGGCCAGCACCTTCGTGCCTGACGCCTGGCTCGGGGATGACGCGGGTGTCCTCCCTGGTGAACACTCCCGCAAAGTACTCATTAAGCACATTAGCGATGTCCGCGTCGGAGGCCGCTTCTAATGGGCTTTCTACTATTAACATAACTGAAGAACTCCTTAGGGTTCCCCTTGCAGAGGCTTGCCACCCGTAGTTCTTCGTTACGTTTCGCTAGCCTAACCTTCGCCTTCACTTCCCTACACAGGCGGACATACGCTTCAGTGTTCTCATGGGAACGATTGGCCTTCGCCCTCCTATACGCTACTTTCCTATTTCGGATAGCCGAAGCGATGTCACGACTGAACCACTTAGGCTGCGTTGAAGCAGGGGTGACCGGTTTTGAGGGTATGGCAGCAGACTGCAGCACCATAAACTCGTCCCGGAATGCACTCCACACTCCCTCAACATCGCCGCCGACCTCTAACCCCATCTCACCTACGCTATCCCGGAGGCTAACAAAGTCCGCCGCCGTAGATCGAGCTTACTGCCTCTCGAGTTACTACGCTTCACCCGAGGGACGCAGACACGGAACCTAATCAGACCGTGATCACTCCCGCCCAACGATTCGTCAACGGTGAGGCCAGTGACGAGGTTGTCTTCGGTCGTGAATACTAAGTCTAGAACGCTTTCGCCTCGTGTAGGCTCATTGACCCACTGAGTGAGGAAGTTCTCATCAGCAAAGTCAACTAGCCTCCTCCCTTCAGCATCAGCAGTCCTGTCTTCCCACTTTATGCCGCGACAGTTGAAGTCTCCTAAAACTACACACACCCTATCCCCTAGCAGGCTACGGAGTTCGGTGTACAGGGCTGTATCCTCCTCGAGGAGGAGATGCGGAGGTCTGTACACCAAGATTAACCTATAGTTCGTCCCTCCCACGTTCAGATCGACGCCAAGCAGCTCCCGTTCCGATCGGAACTGGCAGTCAACCGGACTCAACGTGTCCCTGACGTATATTAGTACCCCTCCCCCCTCCCCACGGGTGCGGTCTTTGTGAAACATTCTATACCCGGGAATTTCGAACTCCCCAACGTAGTCCCTACGATCAGTATGAATCCAGGACTCGGTGATAGCAACGATATCCTGGTATTCTGATGCTAAGAGCGCCCGTAGCTCGCAAAACTTATTCCTAATCGACCTAGCATTAAAAAGCATTGCACGGAGGGAGCCTTCCCTATTCTGATAGCACGACCCGTTTCCCGAACAGCCAGGGCTGTCGGGAGTTGAAGAGCCCCTCACCAACGAGGGGCAACTTCCGCAGGAGCCTGAGCCCCCTCCAACGGGAAGGAGGGTCACCCACCTGTACCTGGACGCACCCTTCAGTTGAAGGTACGTCCGCCACCGGCTCAACATCATCTCTCCCCGGTGGGGGCCCATCATCTCCCCGGGCTTGACCTCACCATACGTATAGGTGCCGGTCAAGCAGCGTGCCTAGCACACCTTTACCCTTGACATTGAGGTGGACACCATCCCTCTGGTAAGGTCCCACCTACCCGAAAACGCGTCGAAGGGTCAAACCTCACGCCCAGTGGGACGCACAAGTCTTGCACCCTCTCGTTGATGCCAATGACCTTACTGAGCGCGTGGTCACTGGCATTCATCCGCGGTAAAATACCCATCAACATTCCCCTGTCTGTCTTCAGTTTTAGATCATCCGCAAGAGACATGATCTCGGTGATGATCCCTTCTGTGAACCTACCCTACCGCCTTTGAGGAACAGGTCGTTGCCACCAGCGTGGACAACGATCGCAGTCCTCCGACTAGCCACGCGCAGCTTCTCTACTCCTTCCTTAAGTGCGCCGTTCCCCGCCCGGTAAGCACCTTACCTTCCTCCTGTCCCGGTTTGCAGAAGCAAAGTACTTCTCCTGGCCCCTGATCTGCGAGTCCCCAATCAAAACGGTGTCTTCCTCCTTCGAGCACAGGAGACTAAAGCGGTTGGAGGTCCTGACAGGGCAACTGGGTCTCAGGTTCGGCTTCGCAGCCTTCTTGCCCGAGACCTTTCGATACCCGTCGCCACCCATAGACAGCCGCACTTACACCACCCGACCCACCCCGACCGGCAGCTACATCCTTCGGTTTCTTTGGGCCATCAGTAGGCCCCTTCCCACCCTTTTTCTTTATCGGCCCCTTCCCACCCTTCTCTATCGGCCCCTTCTTTGCCCTCCCTTCCCTCCATTCGCCGGTTCCGTGCATTCCACGTGGGTCGCTGGCGATTCCTGACACTGATTTTGTACCCTGGCCCCCGGTTGCACCTCTACCCTTTCTCCGCGGTCCGAGCTCTGTCCAGTCCATCGCTGGACCGCCTTTCCAGGCAGCTATCCTATCAATGAGCTCCGGGTGGAGGGCGCAGCCGCGTCAGTGACCGCCGCACCTCCAACAGCCGATCTGGACGACTCGAGCCGCCGGACCCTCTCCTCTAGCTTCTCGTAAAACTGCATGAGTTCGCAAAAGCGGCACATGCTGGAGTGGTTGATCTTTCGAAGCAGGCTTCTTTGAAGTTCGTCACCACTGGTTTACCCACCTCGCACATTCAGCCTTCAGTTTCTGCGGTCCAGTCATTGTAACTTTTTTTTTTTCGAACTCTGAATACACTGAATAAGATAAAGCGTTCTAGCAATGAAAACTATCAAAAACGTTCTGACCAGTATATAAAAAAGGAGGGGGGGGAATTCTTCCGCGCAGACGCATCCGCCTATTTGCAAGTGACGTTCATCCCATCCAGAAGACTACACCTCTCGCTGCTGCCGCACCGACCAAGGTCTCCCCAGGGCCGGACAGTCCCAAACGTGTCGCAGCTACCAACTGACAAACACTCGCGACGCAGGCGTCACGGATTTCCCGCCAGGAGCGACAGCGAGATGCAGCCCCTTACTAAGTCTTACTAGTCACTCACAAGCGGCCAGACTCTTAGAATCCAGTGTTCAAGGGATATCCCACCAGACCCAGAGGCTACGCCCGAGACTTTACGCTGGCCTGGCAGCCAGCTGGGCAGTAAAGCTCTCTCACCTAAGAGCAGTACAGCCAAGCACCATCAATTGGTCACCAAAGAACGGTCGCAGGGGGCTGGTCAGGCCATTACGCGTTAGGAATGGGCTTAACGGGGCACTAGCCACACTCCATTCATCGCGCCCCTACGCCTGGGACCCCTCCATCCCAGTCTCTCACGACCTACGAGCGTTAAATGGTGTTATTTATAGAGGTTCCAAAGCCTCTCTTCCCACGCATGAGGTAGCAGTAGGGTCCTAATAGTAAAAGAAGAGAAAAAGACTTAATACTAAAAGATTTTTTTTTTTCAGTCAGAGGAGAGCATCCTTAACCTAAGGCTAAAAGGACAGAGTATGGATGGGATGGGGTCCTAGTAACCCACGGGACAAGATTGTATAACAGACTTCACCTGCCCTCCCGAACGAGAGAGCGAACCTAAAGGAACTGGCAGCCAATTTCTCTAGAATCTCACGACTCAGGACCGGAGGGTTGTCACACCCCAAGTATAAAGTTTACAACACCCAGAAGAAATGTGCATAACCTTTATACCCTCTACGGAGAGAGAGAGAGAGAGAGAGAGAGAGAGAGAGAGAGAGAGAGAGAGAGAGAGAGAGAGGAATTATTTTACAAAAGAATTATTTTATGAACATTAAGCAAAGACATGTTATTTAACTTTTGATTCAAGCTAATCAATGATATCAAAGTTAAAGAGGTGATTTCCCGGAAAAAGCCACACAAATTGTTGCGTGAAGCAAATCACAGAAACTTTTGTAAAGACTAATTTTGAAATAGTTTCCTTATTATGGATCGCCTTTTCTTATTGATGTCTGAACTTACTCTTGGACACAAACAATGATGTATTTTTCATAGTTCTTTATATTTACACTGAAAACAGGAAAGTTCCTAAAACCTGCAGCTGGAAGTACCTAAAGTCCTAAATGGTCCTTTTGTAATTTTAACTTTCCAAGTAATAAAAAGTTCTTAACATTGACTGTATGGGTTCTTTTTTTGGTGTAACATTTTGGTATAAGGGGTGTTGCAAAAGCAGCGGGGGAGGGGGGGGGGGGGGGAGTTAAGGATTTCGATATTTTCTGGCAGACCGCCTCCGAACAGTGTTCACAGATATTTGCAAAGTTTTGCTTATCCAGTTTAGGTTAGTGGGATTGTACGGACCATCGACACCGATTTTAGAAATACTGAGCTCTCATTTCACTTTGCGAACGACATCAACAAAAGAACGCGACGTCACATCGAATGCCGCTCATGCGATGCGAGATTTTACTTCCTCAGATACCATGAAAACTCTCGAGGACGAAGGATATGACGTAATAATAAAAATATGAATATGACGTTGCAACTAACAAACTGAATACTCCAGTTCTCCTTTTAGACAAATCATACTAAATTTAGTTTTCTTTGGAATTTAGTCCTTTAAAAATATGATAAAAATTCCTGAAAAAAAAACCACGACATTTGCAACACTCATCATTTGGTTTTATTTATTTTATTTATTTATTTAAAAATATATAAAAAAGGAGTATAATTTCATTATTAAATACAGATGCTGTACATAAACTGCCTTTAGCGAGTATATACGAGGTATTACAGGCCCAAATCTACTAATTAGATATAAGTATAATAATTATATAATGGACATGATTGCAAGATTTTTTAGATTTTTATAATAGACTTACAATACTGAAGAGAATTTCACAGACTAGGACATATACAGATATTTGTAGCTAAACACAACGAATAATGAAACCACAATGAACCTGTAAGGAACTTACAGACTAGAAAATGTACTTTTATTACAGTAGAGGCTTAGTACAAAGAATAATGAAATGTGGGATGTGGTGAGAAGTGATAGGAGAGATTTTTAGAAAAAGGATAATGAGAATTTTAGAAAGGAGAAAAAAAGGAGTTCCTTCGGTAACTTTGGAACTTGTTAAGTTTTAATTACTTTATAAAAGATGAGAGGACATTGATTGTTTTAATTCACTCGGTAGATTGTTCTATAATTCCACCGCTAAATAAGTGTAAGAAATTCTACTACATTGAAGAGTATAATTTGCCTTTGAGATATAGTCACTCTCCATATACCTTGTTTGATGTTCGTGACGTATCTCATTTTTCATTTATTCTCGATTAATATGGTCGGAGCAGATTGTTTTGTAACTCTAAACAATAGGAAGCGCATCCGTATTTCAAATATGTCTTTAAATTTTAATATACGCAATTGCTTGAAGATTCCTGATGTATGAGCATAATAATCACTTTTGTTTACTTTTCTAATAATTCTCTTTGGTTTATGATTAAAGGGTTGGTGATGTAATCACACGCACTCCCATATGCAGTAATACTGTATGCGAGATGTGGATAAACTAGAGAGAAGTATAGCGTTTTAAGTGTATTTTCAATATGTTGCCGAAAGTATAGTTTATCATCAAGCGCAACTCCGAATAATTTTCCTTCATTTACGCGCGATGTCAAGTGCGAGTCGACAATAATATTGAAGTCTTCTTTTTTTATGCAGGAAGGAGGGGCCAAGGGCGAATGCCCACAAAAACGCCCCCCACTCCTCGATGAAGAGGAGAGCTAAAATCAAGGTTCAAGGTTTTCGAGATGCATGGACACTACGATTGAAAGATTGGAGGTCATAGACAGGGGGAAAGATGGGTTGAGGAAGATTGTTCCAGAGTTGACCGGTTGAGTAAATGAAAGACTGAAAATACCGATTAAACTTTGCGTTAGAAAGTTGGACAGAAGAGGAATGAGAATGTGTCGAAAGTCTGATACTGCGTACTCTTCTTAAAGGAGGAAGCATGTAGTTACAGAGTTCAGCAGAACAGTGTCCGTTATAATAGCGATAGTAAAGAGAGAGTGTGGCAACACTGCGGCGAAGAGAGAGGGATTGAAGACAGTCAGTAAGAGGCGGGGAATTGATGAGACGAATTGCCTTTGATTCCACCCGGTCAGGTAAAGATGTGTGGGTTAAGCGATGTTGAGTTTGTTCAGTAGTTGGATGGGGGACCTTCCTGTGCGTGCAAATGACGTAACAACCTTTAGATGGTTTGGATTTCACGCAAAACTGTAGTTTCCCTCCGTTACACGACTTTTGCCGTTACAAAGACAGTTAAACAACCCCAAACATTGTTATTAGTGTTTGGGTAAAAAAAACAAAGAAATCAGATACAAACCATTTGTTGGTAAATCAAAGCTTACCTTTGTGTTTGACAGAATTCTTATAAAAAAGACCGAAACTATCGAACCTGGCCTAAATAATTTCATTAAATAGTTTTTATTTACAACACCTGCTTTTTCCCAAAATTTGATATTATTAATTGAATCTTAGAATATTTTACAAACTCCTTAATTAAGGCTAACATCTGTCTACTGTCTTTAAAGTTTCGCTTCATTATGGACTTTTCTCAACTTTTTGAATTTAATTAATAGAACTGAATTTATTATTTAGCTTGGAAGGATCTAAATTTTTCTTTCGTGTAAAGGAGGAAAATCAAACTGAAATTAATAGTGAAATTTATAGACATTTAATACTCTTAATATAACAATGAAATTTAATTAATGTATTCCAATTATGTACAATGTTCAGATTATCAAATATTGTAATTGGAATTATTACCATTTTAACTGGAATTTATGTATATGTTGCAGTAAAAACACGAAATCCGTCAAAACCAGTTCTTACTAGTCAAAACTAGAAGCCACGAAGGCCGTTCGCTAAAACTAGTATTACCTAGTCAAAACTAGTTTCACCTAAGGCTGTCGGTGAGAACCCGAAATATACGGCTCAGATGGCTTACTAAACCTACTTTTAACTAATTTAATGCCCGGTTTGGTCAACTGTACGCCCTTGACGATTGGTTAGGTTAAGTCGTGATATTTTCGTTAGTTTAACGTTAGTTAGTTTAACATTTATCCGTTGTGTCTACTTTAAAAGTGAGAGTAGACATAGGACTAACGTATTTTAACTTTAACGTATTTAAAGAGTAGTACATTTGGTTGTCCGAAGGTACAGTAATAATAAAGTGAAATGTCTTCTTTGATCCATAGAAGCGTACTTTTTGCATTTCTCTTTCAGTTTCGGAGGACTCCGCTTGTCAAAATGAACTGCTTCATTTACTGTCGATCTATTGCTGACTTTCAGAGTACACTTAAGCCTCTCTCTACTCCGGGCTACGTCGTAGCCAATGTCGTAACATCGCTTCCCGTTGATCAGCGAAGTTAAGCGACATTGGGTCTGTGTAGTAGTTGGATGGGAGACCGTCCTCCGCGTGCAGATTATGTAGTGACCCGTGGTTCGGATCCCACGTAAAGCTGTAGGTCCCCACCGTCATATGACCTTAGATATTGCGAAGGAGATTAAACAACCCCGATCATTATCTCTCTACTCCTAATTTTAAACTAGACACGGATTGAGATTGTATCTTAAATTCTTCGTAGTAGAAAGTAAAATGATTTGATGAATTTAGCTGTTGTGCAAAATTCTATAATTTCATGTTCTCTGTGTATATCTTATGCTTATGTAGATTCCTCGTACAAGTGTTAAGAGTTTGGCCGATACTACATTTTATCGACAAGTTTTCGGGGGTTTACATTAAGTTGGGTTGGGTTAGGCTTGACTAGGTTAGCATAGGTTGGGTTAGGTTTGATTAAGTTAGCATAGGTTGGGTTAAGTTAGGTTATGAGATTCCCGATGAAGTTCCTCGTCAATGATACATCTATATGTTCCTTATAAATACTGTTCCCTAAGTTGGTTCTATACTCTAAAAAATTGTCCGCTCTCTCTACTTTAGAGTTGAGAGTAAAAAATAACTAAATGTACTCAAGATATAAATTATTTAAAGAGTACACTCAGAAGGCTGAAAGTACATCGATAGCGAAACGAAAGTTTTTTTTTAATCTTTTGAAATGGACTTTATTTTTATTTTTAGAGGACCCCACACGCGAAGTACAGTTTGATCTACGCTGAGTCTAATTTGGACCCGCTACTGCTATTAGTATACTCTTGAAATACTTCTTTTTCCGGAGAGTACATTTAGTCTTGTTTCTGTTCTCAGTTTTAAAGTAGACGCAGCGGCGAACAGTTTTAGAGTGTATCCTCGTATCCGTGTACAGACTTCTGTACACGACTGTATGAAAACATTTTTAAGAACTACAAACGTTCAATGTCAGGTAAAACATTTATCGAACTTAACACCAATTCGTTGTTATTGAAAAGATCTATTAAATAGCTTCAATACAGAATTCTAATGCAGAATTCATCGTAACCTTAAAGTAAAAACTTACCTTTAAGAAATAGATATTGACTTATTACTCAGTATTTACTGAACTTTGTGTTTGAAGGAACCTTTTCAAATAAAGTATTTACCTATTCGATCGGGCTCTTGACAACAAAAGACCAATTAATAGAAGCAAAACAAAACCCCCGACGAGTCCTAAGAATACCCCAACTAAAGGGGAAACTGAGGGCGACTTCACATCTCCCATTCTCTTCTCGGCAACCTTCAAGAAAAAGAAAAAAATGTATTTTTAAAGCAAGTAATATCTAATTGGAATAATTTTATCTTCTGCAAATAATTACTAATTAAAAAGCTTTATGAAAGCATTATCTTTGTTCCATCGAGTAGATGTTCCAGAATAAACAAGAGGGTTATTTTAATTTCAATTTCAAATGCTATATTTATTTACTATTCTATTTTAATTTACATGTTTTAAAAACTATATTCTTTGGCGATACTCTATTTTGGCGTCCCAAATTATTCAATCAACCAGTTAGGTCAACTGTACGCCCTTAACGATTGGTTAGGTTAAGTTATTATATTTTCATTTACACTTACGAAAATATCAAGACTTAACCTAGCCAATCGTCAAGGGCGTACAGTTGACCTAACCGGGCAGTCAATTAATCTAATTAACATAAACAAGTAATTTGAAAGTGTTGGAGTGACGTTTATTTTTGGTTGGTCGAATAATTTAAGACGCCAAAATAAGATATTGCCATATACTTTTACCTATAACATTTAAAAGGACTGAAATTTATGTTGCATTTGGATAATATATATATATATATATATATATATGTTATATATAAATATGAATAAGAGGTTTATTTGATCAGATTACGAGAAATAACGGCGCCACAATAATTCATGTAGGGTAAGCTGAGGGGGGAAGTGAACTACTTTTTCATTTGAGTATTTGGAAATATATTGAAAATATTAATCAAAGGAGCTTAAAAACATTTTATATATATTTATTTATATACTATAGGCTATAATATATTATACCGCGAGGGTCGGAGAATTTTATTTATTAAATATATTCATCAAAAGAAAAAACCCTGAAAAAACTTTAAAAATTCCGGATCCATAAGGTTTATAGTACTAAGAATAGGAGATCTGTTTAATGATATAACTAATAAATGTGCCATCCATATTTGTTACATAATACCAAGAAAGATACAATCTTGAATACATACCTACAGTGAACGAAAAAAATACGTATGAAACACCTCCTAAGGATTGGCTTAATTGGTTATTATATTGTGAGGTAAAGTGAGCTATCACAGAGAATCAATTTATAATTACCATACACAGGGTTATATTATATATATATATATATATATATTATATATATATATATATATATATCAGTGATGTAGTCGAGACCACCAAGTCTGAGACCGAGACCGAGACCTGATCCTGTGAGACCAAGATCGAGACCGAGATCAAAGGTTCGAGATCGAGATCTACCTTCCGAGATCGAGACCCTTAAAATTCGAGACCGAGATCGAGATCGAGACCAAGCTCATGACGTCATTTTTTTTAACATTTACAATTGGCAATTGCGATTTTTTCTACGAATCGGTACGTTGTAAATATAAGTGATGTGAAGGGTTGTCGAGTTGTTCTATGCTTTATTGAATTTATCGGTACTGTTTTCTTTATGCTGTATTTCTTGCATTATTTTTGTGTGAAGCATTTTTTTTTTCAAATACATATTGGATGGGAGGATAATCGTTTTTATCAGGCCACAGAGGTTGACACGCCGTTTGGCAACACTAAGTGGCCTTAGAATATATACTTAAATATATAATATATATAATTCTCTATTTAGTGTTTCCATTTTCAATAAAATTAATCTGACAGGGGCGGGGGGAGGGTCAAATTTTTTTGTAGCGCTAACCTAAACCCCCCCCACCCCCCCCCCCCCCCCCCCCCCCCCCCGCAAGACAAACGTGGCAACTCAAAACAGGGTGACTGATTAGTGAATACCTAGAGTCCCTTACTTTTACAAACTTTCATAAACATTCGAACTGTATCTGTTCAATCAAGCCACCATCATGAGTATGCCAATAACATGTATTTTTCATTACGGTCTCGAGAGGTCTCGAAAGGTCTCGGGGGAGAAAAACCGAGACCGCGTCTGTCGAGACCGAGATCGAGACCGAGATCTAAATAGCGGAGACCGAGATCGAGATCGAGATCTGCAAAAATGGGTCTCGAGATCGGTCTCGAGACCGAGACCGATCTCGAGACCTACATCACTGATATATATATATATATATATATATTATATATATATATATATATAGGGTGACGCAAAAGTCGCGCATCATAGGAATTTTCAGTGTGACTAAAATATTTATTTTTTTCTTTTAGGTAGGGGATGGCTGCGAAATTAACAATAGACGAGAGGGTTGAGCTTGGTTTTAATGTATGGAATACCAGGTACAACAAATCGATGAATCGGTACAGATTTTAACATTCAATTAACCTAACCTAACATTCAATTAACTGAAGCGGGCATTCAATAATTCATTTGCACAAGAAATGAAGGTCATATATGAATAAAACACATCAAAATACACCAGGAAAACCTATTCTCATATCAAAATCGACCCGCAGGGGTAAAACGAATAATTACCACCATACTATTTCAATCGATTTTAATCGAGCCAAAAATTGCTTATATCTCCGTTAATATCAATTTGCACAACAAATACCATAGAAGAAAGTAGATTCAGATTTAAATTCTACATAGGAAAAACTGGATATTGTGAGTTGTTGTATTATATGAAAAAATGAAGTAAAATATGGGTTATAACCCACACGATCCAAAAATAATATATTATAATCAACACTAAAAATTCCTATGATGCGCGACGTTTTCGCCACCCTGTATATATATATATATATATATATGAAAATTATTTCACGAAAGTAACACGTGAAAAATAATTATGATGAATAAAACCACGAAGGAAAGGAAACACAGAATGGTGCTCAAGCGCTTTCGTCTAATGACATCCTCAGGAACACTGAAGTACATAAAGAATTACAGCCTATATATAGGTTACAGAAAAAAAAAAATATATATATATATATATATATATATATAATAAACGGAGAAACAAACTTAAAGGATTGTGGGAGGGGCACACAGATTTATAAGGAAAAACTATCGATTTTTAGCACAAGATTAAATGAATTGTTTCCAACCAATGTGATAGATAAAAAAATATACAAATTTATACTGGAAATCTGCCCGGGTTTTAGCACTCTGTTCTTTTTTGTACATAAAAATTGAAAATTATCGATTTTTAGCACAAGATTAAATGAATTGTTTCCAACAAACAAAAAAAAAAAAATATATATACACAAATTTATACTGGAAATCTGCCCGGGTTTTAGCACTCTACCCTTTTTTGTATATAAAACTTGAAAAATAAAAGTTATTAGGGTGGCATACAAGTTTACCAAAGATTTAGCGTTCTACCTTTCTTATCTAAATCTGTTCTGAAGGAATTCAAAACAACAGGATCGAGTTGAAAAAGACCTTTGCTTATGTTGAAGTTATTTGTAAGTTGGATAATGGCAGACTCAAGAATATTTCTATTAACAATGTTGCTAGAGTGAAATAAAACTGAAGCATTATTCCAATCAATACAGTGGGATAACTCTGACAAATGGACGAAAAGGGCACTGGACAACTGTCCTGTTCTAACGGAATATTGATGCTGTTTTATACGTGTGTGCAAATCCTTTCCCGTCTGACCTATGTAAAAGGAATCACATTGTTTACAACCAATTTATAGATAATGCCTGAATTATTGGTAGGGCTATTTTTTACTATGATATTTTTCACAATATTGTTATATGAAAATACTACATTAATATCCAAAAGTTTAAGTACATTAGCAATGCCTAAAAAGCCCGGGAAAAATGGAAGTACTAAAATATTTTTTGACAAAGTACGAGTGTTATTATTGACACGATAGAAAGTTCGTTTTGCCTTGTTGAGACAAGATTCCATAAACGCAGATGGATAACACAGATCACTTCCAATACCGTTGATTTTTTCTAATTCGGCATCGATGTATTCCGGACTGGCGATCCTAAGGGCGCGGAGAAACATTGAACAAAAAATGGCCTTCTTAGTGGGGGTGTCATGTCCCGAGTAAAAGTGTACGTTGGACAAATTGTTTGTTTTTTCCGATAGATACTAAACTTAAAACCTGGGCTTTCCCTATGTACACGCACATCCAAAAATGGGATTGAATTGTCTTGTTCCACTTCTAAAGTAAACTTAATGGAGGGGACTTGATCATTTAACTGAAGGAGGAAGTTATCCAGGTCACGATTCATGGGCCAGATACACAAAATATCGTCGACGTACCGCAACCAAGGGATGCCAAACCCCAGGATTCTCGGAATGTAAGTAATTTCGAAAAACTCCATATAAATATTGGAGAGGAGGGGCGACAAGGGGTTGCCCATGGCCCTACCAATAATTCAGGCATTATCTATAAAATTGGTTGTAAACAATGTGATTCCTTTTACATAGGTCAGACGGGAAAGGATTTGCACACACGTATAAAACAGCATCAATATTCCGTTAGAACAGGACAGTTGTCCAGTTCCCTTTTTGTCCATTTGTCAGAGTTATCCCACTGTATTAATTGGAATAATGCTTCAGTTTTATTTCACTCTAGCAACATTGTTAATAGAAATATTCTTGAGTCTGCCATTATCCAACTTACAAATAACTTCAACATAAGCAAAGGTCTTTTTCAACTCGATCCTGTTGTTTTGAATTCCTTCAGAACAGATTTAGATAAGAAAGGTAGAACGCTAAATCTTTGGTAAACTTGTATGCCACCCTAATAACTTTTATTTTTCAAGTTTTATATACAAAAAAGGGTAGAGTGCTAAAACCCGGGCAGATTTCCAGTATAAATTTGTATATTTTTTTTTTTTTTTTGTTGGAAACAATTCATTTAATCTTGTGCTAAATATCGATAATTTTCAATTTTTATATACAAAAAAGAGCAGAGTGCTAAAACCCGGGCAGATTTCCAGTATAAATTTGTATATTTTTTTATCTATAACATTGGTTGGAAACAATTCATTTAATCTTGTGCTAAAAATCGATAGTTTTTCCTTATAAATCTGTGTGCCCCTCCCACAATCCTTTAAGTTTGTTTCTCCGTTTATTGTATATATATATATATATATATATATATTTTTTTTTTTTTTTTCTGTAACCTATATATAGGCTGTAATTCTTTATGTACTTCAGTGTTCCTGAGGATGTCATTAGACGAAAGCGCTTGAGCACCATTCTGTGTTTCCTTTCCTTCGTGGTTTTATTCATCATATATATATATATATATATATATATATATATAAGGAATAAGAAGACCAGTCCGTATGCAAACATTTAATATTAAAATCTTTCGACATTTTCTAATATCATCTTCAGTGCTAAAATCAGAAATATATACGAGTATAGTTAAAAACCAAATATAAAGTTAAAACAATTTTAAATATTGATAAATCACAAACACTACAAACTAAAAATTAAAACAGTCATGAAATTATATTATGAAGTTAAGTAATACAATTAAAAACAATAAATATTGTAACTAAAACCAATTAAAGGGGATTACCTTTGAGAGGAGGGTAAATTTAAGTGAATAACATTATAAAATAATTGAGGGTAATGGAGAACATTATGGACAAATTAAAATATAAAACATTAAAATTTATTAAACCTTAAGAGAAATAAATGAAGTACGCTTTACTTAATCATGGACGTAGCAGAGAATGAGGGATGGAAAAGATGGACACAGTTTGTTGAAGGACGCGTTAATTTGGTTAGTTGGTAAAACATTTTATTGAAGGATATTGAGATTATGGAATGAGGTATGGTGATTCACATCTGGTTTATGTTTGGAAGTGAGTATTGTTTCTAAAAGGGGTAGATCGTGTTTATTAGCTTTAGCAGTTATTGAAAAGTTATTAGATCTAATTGGGTGATGTAACTGATGGGAGTAGGAATGTATATGCGATTGAGAGGGAACTGTAAGTCTATTTTTAGTGCGCCTGCTAATAACCCTAAAGACGACATTAGAAAAGGTCGAAAGCTATGAATACTAAACGTTTGCATACGGACTAGTCTTATTGTTCTTTATTTCCATCGCAAAAATCACTTGACTCCATTATATACTCGTGTGTATATATATTGTTATGTATGGGAATAATGTAATAAGGTTAATTAATTACTGGTTATAAATTAACCAACAAACAAAGTTGATCATGCTAAAACGATACGAATTTGTATGGGTAGAAATAAAAATTAAATAATTTTCATGTTATGCGAACATTAAATTACTTTTGCTCTTAGGATTGAAGTGGACCAGAGGTTAGCGTATAAGGATGTAAATCATGCTCACGTTATTAAAAAACGAACGGTTGTTGATACCTCGAGGGTGAATGATTGCTCAAAGGTGTTTTTGTTTACCCTTTGGTTTCGCCTGAGGAATATCCTCGAGAAGAGATTTTAAATTTTAATTTAAAAATTTCTTTAAGAAAGTCCGGGCATAAGTGTAACGAACTTAAAATTAGGAGAAAGAATTAGTGTGTCTCGAAGCTTTACATAAAGCGGGTCCCGTAAAGATCCTGCGTCTAAAATGAAACAAAATTGGATTAAAATTACTTTTGAACTTAAAAAACCCGAAAAAACCTGAAAAAAAAAGAAAAATATTGTGTGTGGCATAACGTACTATTGTTTCCCGACTTAACCCCTTAACTGCGGAAAACACACAGCCATATACTGTATATGGAAATATATGTATGCCGCCAAAATAGCGCAGTTAAGGGGTTAAGCATAAATTACTCGAAAACAA